>NETT01000174.1:8956-43795 GCA_003449175.1 Ceratocystis smalleyi
GGGGGGTTAAGCAATAGCGATAGGGAAAGCGGGTTATGAGATATCCAAGATGTCAAGAATAACTGGTAATAGTAAGCCAGATAACGTTACGAAACCAATATGATATGGCACAGGCAAAATATAGAGGAAAGGAAATTTAGGAGAGAAATAATCATGGTGCCTTCGCCAAACAGAGCGGGAAGCGACGCCTTTTGTAAGGCCATAATACACCCGCTACTCAAGAAGGTGCTGTGCGGCGATTGTCGGATCTGGTTGAATGTGGCAGAGCAGGTACGCATTAGTACCTTCCTAGCATGCCATGTTTATAGCAAGCTTTTCCGTCTTGGGGGCTAGCGGCCAGCGTTATCACCAAATCTCCCATCTTGGAGTCGTGCTGATGGCTGATGCTAGGAAGCTATCAGGACAAAAGTTGCCATCTGACGTCACGGGATTGTCCCCTCATTGGTTGTTTTGGTGCTGGTGCTTGGACTCCATTTGGCCATTTTCTGTGGAGCTGAAGAAGAGCATCGTCGCCACCGGGCCATGAGACCGGGGGGCTAGAACGCAAATCAAGTCAGTCCTGCGGCTATGGGTGCTTCTGAGCATGTAGTACGGTACGGCATGCATGAGATTCTGGTCAAAAGTGGCCATGTTTTGTAGCGATTGCGAATGTGCTGTATTATCGTTCCGTCCCTCCGTCTCGCAGGTTTAGTTCCAGAAATCACAAGCAAGTTCAGTCCAGGCATCTAGTACCGGCCTCCAGGTCCACCTGGGCCGCCGGACCCACCGCCTCCCTGGTGGCTTCCGTGCTGTCTATGGTTTCCTTGGGGAGGACCGCCCCCCTGGCTGCCGTGAGGGCCACCGAGGCTTTGCTGGCCCTGGGGACCTCCAAAGCCGCCCTGGCCGCCCTGGGCAGGAGGGCCGCCGTTATTGCCGTGAGGGCCACCGAAGTTTTGCTGGCCCTGGGGACCCCCGAAGCCGCCCTGGCCGCCCTGAGCAGGAGGGCCACCGTGGTTGCCGTGGCGGTGGCCCTCCTCCTTCTTGTCGTTGTGGTGATGATGGCCGAGCCCGAAGACCATTTTGAAGATGAAGATGGTGTAAAGTTGTAATGTTTTGAGGGCAAAGACGCGATTTTCGTGAATGGAGCTCGCTAAGAATGACACGAGGGAAAAGTAAATTGCGCAAGGCCTTGTTTGGTTGTCGAGACAGATGCACACGGACTCGTTATTGTCGTCCCGGCACACTGCACATTATATAGATATGGCCTGCCGCACAATAACCCATCGCATGGTGCATTGCATCAACGTCGCCATCGTCGTCATCGCGCAAACAAACAACGCAAGCTCAGACTCCAGTGTATTCGTGCTTCTCAGCCATCGCCTATGCTTTTCTCCCTTTATTACGTGGCCGCCCTGCAACTACACTGCTTTCAGTACTCGGCTTTACGAAATGCCTTGTCAGCTCTCGATGGCTTCTCAGCCAAAACACCTTGCTTCAACGCTAGGAGACAGCTAAGCAAGGCCCAAGGAAGCACTAAAAGTTAGCCTGTCAAGCTTCGCACTACGCAAGACTAGCCAGCGTAGCACTCATACTTTGTGTGAGATTGGGCTGAAAGCGTCTGAAAACCGAGACATCCAAAGGTCTAGTCTGGCGGCGAGCATTAGTGTTGAGTGTTGTGAACTGTGTGTTTATTAATTATATTGTTTTCTAAAAGACTAGGTTTTCTTCCGTTACCGGATAAGCCCACAGGGTATTTATATTGTGGGCTTACCCGGTGTTCTACCGAATAGGGGCAGATTCTCCACAACATTGAGCACGACACTAGCTGGGCCGGCGGAAAGGAGCCGAGCCAGACCCAGCGTCTCACGTGATTGCAGCCCTAAGCAGCACTGACTGGACTCTAGGGTTGTGCTTACACGATGCGTCGCGCTCTAAGTTGTGACGGTGACATAGTGACGCAGCTCGATCAACACTACCAACACCAGCCTCCTTTCACTCAATAGCTACGCAATCTAGTAACTCTTTTTTTCTTTCATCGCAATTCCAGAAAACCTTGAGCTTCCTGTACATTCCAACACAATAAAGCTCGCTTCCCGCCCTGCCGGATCCTTCCAATGACGGTTCGTCGTTGGCCAGATTTAAGCGCCCTGCTTTTTCTAGGATCGGTTTTCTCCTTGGCTCTATCTTGGCTATATTACCACTTGCAGCGTGCTATAAATAGCAATGCTGGTATCAAAAGTCGCCGTGAATCATGGCTACATAAATAGCGTATGGCAGCAGTGGCAGTAGGAAATACAACACGTGAAAGCAGAAAAAGACATGGATAGTTCGGTTGTACTCCCCATGCAACCCTGATAATGAAGAATCAGCGTCTATGTTCAGTCTTGGCGTGATCCTCCCCGGCCCCTCTGAACCGAAGACCACCCTGAACGAAGCATGTAACCGCTCTTCCAAGTCATCCATGTTGTTCTCCCTGGTCTAATCAACGCATTGCTTGCCTTACTGCGACTATGGCCCTGTTTTGAGGACGAATCATTGGCTGGGAGTATGATGGAGGGGTATTTTACTTGGGCTCATACATGCACACATATGTACATTCATAGACATACTTCCACTGACAGTCTGCTTGCTTTTATTTTCCCTCTTTTTCTCTCGCATGCACACCTGAACCCAATTGTGGTATGAGAGAGTCCTTTGCACCAAGACGGTATCTCATTCAGCGCCTCTTTTACACGTCCAGAAGCTAGCATAGCCAGCGACTACAACCATGTGGCCTTGCCTCGTAACGTCTCTCCTGACGGCCTCTGTGGCCTCGGCCCATATTCTTCTTACATATCCAGGCTCGCGAGGAAACAGCTTCATAACCAACGATACTTTTCCCTTTGGAATGCAATGGACCTATCCATGTACGCTTCTTTGTCTTCCCCCCTCTCTTATGCCACCCCAGAGCCCATCAGCGATAACGCTTAACTAACACCTCCCCGCCCCCTCCCCTTTGAACAGGCGGTGGCATCCCACTTTCTCGCAACCGGACATTCTGGTCCGTCAATGGCGGGAGCATCGCCTTTCAACCTGGCTGGTTCTCGGGACATGCGTCGGCCATGTTGTATGTCAACATTGGTCTAGACAGCGACGGTCCGGATGGCGGGCCCATGAATTTCACAAACCAGCTTGTAATGCCATTTGAGCTACAGGGTCCATCTAACGGCCCTTTCCCAGGCACCATGTGCCTCCCAAACGTACAGATCCCGGCATCTTTAGGTATTAGGAGTGGTATGAATGCTTCGCTGCAAGTTGTCGAACTGGCAACGCACGGAGCCTCTTTGTTTGCTGTAAGTTTGTTTCATGATTCGGTCTCTTACTTTTCGCCTAAACTTGGCCAACTTACTGACATCTGCCTGGCATGTTCCCAGTGCTCCGACATCACCTTCGTTGAGCCCGATGACTCCCGCATTCCTGCCTCCAACGAGTCTGTATGTTTCAATAGCACAGAATTTGGGTTTGGCGACATATACACTGCTGTGGTGCACGAAGCATCCCCGGTGCGAAATGCATCCGCAAAAAGTGCAGCTGTATCGTCGCAGCACATCCAAAATCTGTATTGGCCTCTGTCAGGGCCAATATTGTTTTTCATTGTTGGACTATTGATTGGACTGTAACTCGCGTTTTCTTTTTCTTTGTGGGCTGTTTTTCGTGTATGGTGTAGCGCTATTGTAAATGCAGCATGCTTCATAGCATATAAATAACAAAATCCTTGGATAAAAGCACAGGCTTAGCTTGATACACACACACAGAGAGAGAGAGAGAGAGCTTACGACCTTCGTGCTATACCCTATACAGTGTTCTGCTCCCCAATACGGAGCCCAGATCGACACCAACCGAGTATTGCGGCGCTATTCCTTTCGGCCTCATCATGTCGACGACTTCTTTAATGTCCACATTCAGGCAAACACGGTGTTCTGAAGGTGAATAGGAAACAAACCTAGGCTTACGCGTCCGCAGTTTGAAGAAGAAAAGAAAAGCATATCGTTGGAAAACGACTCTACTAAGGGCATTGGCCTAAAACCAAGCCGTCAATGGTGCCAGCCTATAAGCCCTGCTTGGCTAAACCCAATACTACCAGCAAATCGACGGGAAGCGCGTCAGCTTCCAGGAAATGTTGCTTCGACTCCCCACAGCGCGTTTTAGCGGCATCTAGGGCTTTTGGTGCTATTCCACAGTACTGCCAAGGCTTCTGCATGTCCCATGGTGTATAAACGTTGACAGAAGGAAAGTTAGAAAAAGAAGCTCATATGCTGGGCACGTGGCGTCTCATGAGGTGTTGTCGTCGGACTATCCAATCAACTAACACATCTTGGTCATGTACAAATGCATAAATACATGGCATACAGAATAAAATGAGTAATTATAATCGGCCTCTGTTTTACGAGATTCGGATGATAAAAGGTCACCTGGCCTGATATCAACATACATGTATCTCCTGCACCTCCCCTTTGTAAATGAGTAGATGAGTAGCTCTATCCGTCTCGCACCCCACACCCTACCGTAGCAAATTCTTACAACTTTCTTGACGATGTTCTGGAAAAGCTGAGGTCGATTGACGCCAACAAGGAAGTCATGATGAACACACTAACCGCGCTGGCAAACACCACAGCTGGCTTGCGCAGCGCGGCAACTGTCGGGTAGTCATAGGCAATAATCAACCGGCGATCCCGGAAATCATCCACCACGTTTTCGGCCTTGATGATGACAGCGGTGCGGCCTACCGTGTCGAGATAGGTCTTGACCTTGGTCACAGACGACTCAACAATATCCGACTTGGGCAAAGTGGTGTAGTAGCGAACATTTCTACAGCATTACACACGCTTGTTAGTTTTCAACTTGTCCTTGGTCTTTTACAAAGAAAAAAGGAGGCTAGACTTACTCGGCTCCTTCAGGCAAAAGAACCTGAACGTTCACATAGCTGTACTCCACACCCTCAGGCTGCTTGGGGCCTTCAAATAGAGGGATGTTGAGCACATAGCCACCATCAGCGGTGGTGCGAAGGAAACTACTCGCGTCCGAGTTCCAGCCTACTGTGAAGGGGTACTTCCATCCACCGAAAATAGGGTAGCGCGGCTTCACCTGGAGGAGAGCCTCGCGGCTGTTGGAGCGGAAGTGAGAGGTGGAAACATTGCCGATGATGTCAGTGTAGTAAGGGTTAAGACTGCCAACGGGTAGACTAAAGGTCAGCTCCTTGGCAGCATAGGTTTCGGGCCGCATGTATTGAGTCTGCGCCCACTTGACACGGTTAAACAGACTCGACAGGTTGGCGCCCCGGTGGTACAGGTCGTAGTTCTCCTCAAAGGCAATGTTCCCGCCCCAGTGGCTAACCTCGACATCACGAGTCAGGGTCTCAACGTGTAGCACGGGCTTCGTAAAGTCGTAACGCGCGCTAGCCGGGTACGAAGTACCGGCAGCCACGGTTTCAAAGGGGCCATAGGTCAGCTTAGGGCCCTTGAGTTCGGTCAGGCCCTCAATCTTGGTATAGTTAGGGACCTTCGAGGAGGGGAACTTGATTTCGGTTTTCTGCTTGGTAGTATCGTAGGGCGACAGAGCATAGGCGGAAAAGTCGAATTTGAGGAACTGGCGATCATCCTGTTCAATCGAAGCAGGGAGGGGCTTGAATGCCTTGAGAATGTTGAAGCTAATACCTAGAGTAATCTGGCTGCCAGCGGCCAGAGGGGTTGGGAACTTGATTTGGTAGTACTGGACGGGACTAGGAGGAAAGCAGGTAACGGTGTTAGACGTCAACTCTTCCCTACACCGTGGCTATGCGCTAATTGAGCAAGGCTAACTTACTTGGCTGCTTGGTATTCCACAGGAGCAATGACAAACTCGCCAGCTTCAGCATCTCTCTTATTCTTGACCTCAAATCCGCCAATGCGAGGGAACTCGGCGGAGTCAAAGGCCAGGAAGTATTCGTCCTGGGGGTCCTTGGCGATATTTTGGATCTGGATATTGACCGTCTCGCGAGCGTAGTTTCGCTCTAGCGAGACAATACGCACGAGATTGCTGTTCTTGAAAACAGCGGGCGGTGTAAAGCTAGCAGGTTGCTGCACGGCAGTTCGTGAGATGAGGGTGTCTGCATTCGCCGAGGCAGTGGCAGCAGTGGTGGCCAGAAGGCTAACGAGAGCTGAGTAGAGAGCTAGCAGCCTCATGATTATGCCAGTTTGGAGCTGTGGCGGAGGGTGGATGGGGCGTGTATTCTGTATGCGGTGCTTGTTGGGGCAGAAAATACAGTTCGGATCAGGACTCAAGGCTCAATTGGAGAGCGGCGTTTGTGGAATCCGTCAAAACCCTGTCTTGACAAGAATTAGACGCAAAATAAAAGTCACAAAGCCAGCATCTAAGAAAGTGATGACGAGGCTTAAGCTTCGACGGCCGCATTCTCAAGCTCCAGAAAATGGCATACGTTGCTGGATCCAAGGATAAGGCGATAACAAATTATACTAGACAGGGGGCCCATAGAGAGCTACGTACCCTTCCGCCACAATGCCGAGCGTACTGGTGTGGCGCTGTGATGTGGCGGCTTGTCTCTCCGGTTCTGACATGCATGACGATAACCGACACGTTAACAGGCGTCAGCACTTGATATACTTGCTTACGCCTATCTCGCTCTCGTTGCGTCTTTCTCTTCTACACATCTCCTCACTTCCTATCCACCGCTAGGTTGTTTACTTACTCGACATCCTTCATTCTCAAGAATTTAAGAAGCAATGGTCGCTTTTAATCCCAAGGCCTTGGTCAGCCCTGAAGGTATGTTTTACAAGCTCCACGGGCGCCACACTAGCTCTGTGGCGGCTTCTCGAGCAAGAACCCCGCCAGGATTTTGCTCCCAGCTTTCAAGAAGGCTCCCTTTACCCCGTTACCCCGTTTCCTTTCCTTCCTGTGCCTCCGGATCCCCATCTAGTCAAGCATCCTTTTCCAAGAGGGGCAACTTGATTTACACCCATGCATGCTGGCAAACACAGCATTTGCTTTAACCCAGCCTCTCCACATCCTCGTTCTGTCCCCTGCCCCCTCACTTCCCTACACTTGGATGGCTTCAGAGAGTGTCTACTTGCCGGCAATCTCGTGGCATCGGAGGTACCACAATGGGAGAGCCCTATCTTGCTTGTCGCTAGTGTGTTTCTTGCGCCCGCCTTGTTTTTCTGTTGTCTTGGTCAGGGCGAAAGTTCGGCTTGGCTAGGGTGAACCAGGGTGCGTGGACTGGGGGCAAGCTAGTCCAGGTCAGATCTGATGAGCCGCAAGATATGGATGTATCGGCAAGTTTAAGCCGTTATCAAGCACCTCCACAGCTTAAAGCCCAACAACCATTGAACACCATTGAGGAAAGTCGAAGCACGGCTTTCCAAATCGGTGGAAGGGACTACCCCCTCCTCTCCCTCCCTCTCCCCCCACCTTATCTGGAGCATTGACCCCTGACCCACGCTATATCTTTCACGTTTATTGCTTTGTGGCCTGTTCGAGGGTCTCGTGGTCTTCCAGAGGTTCTTCACTGCCCACAATCCTACGCCTCTCAGCCATTGGACTCCAGGAGGCGTCATAGCATGGAGCTATAGCAGCTGGCCCTGCCCTGCTTCTAACCAAGCTTCAGCTGGTGCACTACTAGTGCATATCAAGCACGACACAACTTAGAGACGGGCGGTTTCAGCACCAGCAGCAACCGCCCCTTGAGACCCCGCGCCCTACATCGCCCATAGCCATGGCGCACATCCATTGATGTGGCTAAAGACCAAGTAGGCTTCGCCTCCGCTTGTGTTGCTGTCTCTTAGGTGATGTTATTTGCACCACTCCATATGCCAGATTTTTATGGAAGAGCAGGCGGACACTTGTCCAGGCTTCTTCCAGTTTGGGCCTGCGACGTGAATCCCGACCTTCCTCCATTCTGGCCTGGCCTGACCTGTCTCGCCTTGTCCCTCGCCAAACCAACTGTCTTAGGCCTTCCCCTCCTTTTTTTTCTGTTCAAACTGAAGAAGGATCCTCCCCTCCCTCGTTCCAGCTCCATCGGCAAGGCAAGAGCTTAGCTCATGCCCCATTAAATCTTTGCTCTTGCCTAACAACCGCCCACCAGTCTTTAAGCCACCCATCTGTCCTCCTAAAGGGACTGATTACCTTGTTTTTTTTCCTTCCTCTTCTTCTTTCCCAAATCTTTATCTCTGCTCTTCACCGTCCTTCTATCTGCCTCTCTGTTTCATCCTGTTCCCCTCGCCTGCCTTTCCTTTACTCTCTGGCTTCCTTTTTCTTCGTCTATTATTCAACCATCACTGTCGCTCCGACAAAGACACTTGTCACAATGGAGGCCTCTATTCCAACAGACCACACCATTGCCCCTGCCACTATGGCCAAGTCATTCCACCATGAGGGCAAGCCGACTCATCCCTATGCCCTTATAGCAGCTTGGCATATCTCTGTTCCTGCGCTAACCAGCTGCCCATAGGCTCATTGGCCACTGCGCCCCAAGCCTTCCTAGATGAGATGAAAAGGCTAGAGGAGGCCTTCACCGTCGATTCTGCCAAACTGAAGAAGATTAGCGACCACTTTGTTAACGAGCTGGCCAAGGGTGAGTAGCAAAGCTTCACAAATCCGCCCGGGTCTGCTGTGTTTTTCGACTTCAGTCCGGGCTTTCATATCCAGAACTCGAGAACTAGCTTTGTTAACGGTCTCGTTTTCATGTTACACAGGTCTGTCTGTTGAGGGCGGTAGCATTGTAAGTTATCAGACAATCAAGAGCCCATCCCAGGCAAGCAAACAATCAGGTTTGCCGCCATTTGTCTCACCGTTGCAACACCAAGCTGCCAGTCAATCTCGGCCCGTACTTACTATACCTTTTTCCAGCCCATGAACCCCACCTGGGTCATGAACATGCCCACTGGTCACGAGACCGGCACCTTCCTTGCCCTGGACATGGGTGGCACCAATCTGCGCGTCTGCCAGATCACCTTAACCGAGCAGAAGTCCGAGTTCGACATCATCCAGTCCAAGTACCGCATGCCCGAGGAACTCAAGACCAGCAACAAAGAAGAATTGTGGGAGTATATCGCCGACTGCCTCATGCAGTTTATCGAGACTCACCACGGCGATGCCACCAAGCTTGACAAGCTTGCCTTGGGCTTTACCTTTTCCTACCCCGCCGACCAGCGCCACATTGATCACGGCGTTCTGCAACGGTGGACCAAGGGCTTTGATATCCCTGGTGTCGAGGGTGAAAACGTTGTTCCTATGTTCGAGGCTGCCATTGCTCGTCGTGTAAGTCGGCAACAACCATGAAAATAGCCCAAAGATGCATTAGCTAACGCGCTAGTCCAATAGGGAGTTCCCATCAAACTGTCTGCTCTGATCAACGACACCACCGGCACCCTCATTGCTTCCGCCTACACTGACCCCAAGATGAAGATCGGCTGCATTTTTGGCACTGGCTGCAATGCCGCCTACATGGATGTCTGCGGCAACATTCCCAAGTTGGCCCACCTTAACTTGCCTGCTGACATGCCCATGGCTATCAACTGCGAGTGGGGTGCCTTTGACAACGAGCACGTCGTCCTGCCCCGCACTAAATACGACATCCAGATCGACAATGACTCACCCCGTCCCGGCCAGCAGGCCTTCGAGAAGATGATTGCTGGTCTGTACCTGGGCGAGATCCTGCGTCTGCTAATGGTTGACCTGCACGAGAACTCGCCGTGCAAGTTCTTCAAGGACCAGGACATTTCCAGTCTTAAGAAGCCTTACACATTGGACGCTTCGTTCCTCTCCCATATTGAAGAGTAAGTCACACACAGCCTGTAGTTCGTAGGCGCCAACAAGGGACAACATCCCCTTCATCTTTGTAGTCAAAGTTGTCGACAGTTCGGATGAACCAGACGCCTCATCTGCTCCTTCTCCCTCCCTAACCCAACTCCCAAAACACTAACATTGTTTTCTTTCACAGGGACCCCTATGAGAACCTCCAGGAGACTTGCGATCTGTTCCAATCCAAGCTTAACCTAACCTGCAGCAAGCACGAACTTGAGCTGATCCGTCGTGCCTGCGAACTTATCGGTACTCGCTCTGCCCGTCTCTCGGCCTGTGGTGTTGCTGCCATCTGCAAGAAGATGGGCTACCAGACCTGCCATGTTGGTGCTGATGGCTCCGTGTTCAACAAGTATCCCCACTTCAAGGAGCGCGGTGCACAGGCACTTTCCGAGATCCTAGATTGGCCCGAGAAGAAGGATCCTGCTGCTGAGGATCCTATTGAGATCCTAGCTGCTGAAGATGGCAGCGGTGTTGGTGCGGCTCTGATTGCGGCTCTGACTCTCCAGCGTGTCCAGGCCGGTAACATGGCCGGCATTCTGCACCCCGAGAATTTCCAGTAAAGCAGAATCTAAACAATCAGCATTCTTTTTTGTGCTGATTTACGGAAAGTAAAAACAAAAGGCCAAAAAAAAGGAGCTTTTCCTATTCAAGAGAAACGAATATGCTTGTCAACATAAACCTGGCCGGCTCCCAGGTATACAAGGGACGCCATTAGATAATGAAGATAATATACATCAAATTACCATACAACAGATAGGCAAGCAAAGATATGGGTGTTGAATGGCACAACCCCCATGCAGGGAGACAACAGACAATCAAGCATCCAGCAGTGTTGCGTATTCTTCTTTTTTCTATTCTATATCTCCATTGTTTGCAGTCTAGGACAACATGGTGCATATCGGTAGACGGTAAGCTAAGTTGAAAGCGGTTAGCCAATGTCCCAAGCCACAAGTATTTAAATATCAATGACTTACTATCCAGTGTCCAGTACCTCCGCCTTACACCCTCCCATTCTCCCTTACCGGCTTCCTCCATGCCCTTCATATCAACAGGAACTTCAACCCATTCAATATCCATCGCCGCTTCAGTCGTGTGCATCTCAACCACTTTTGTGTACACGTCATAGCACACGCGTCTGTCGGCTCCCAGGCCATTAAAGAAGCTGAAGCGGCCACCCTCAGCCAATAGCGCAGGCACAAACTCGGTGAAGAATAGCTTCAGCTGCGTATAGTCTTCGCCAAATGTGTCAAAGTAGATGGCATCATACTGCTCGCCCGTGACCAACAACTCGGGCAGGATTCCCTGCCACTTTCCAGCGTACATCTTGAAAGCACCCTCCTCGGGGCCCGATGCCTCCCACTCGGGACCAAAGGCACAAGCGGGGGAGCCGTCTGCGTTTTTAGAAGCCGTGTAAGCCAGCACGGCCTCATGGGCTTCGATGATGTGATGCCGCGATGGCCTGGTGGCAGCAAACATGCCATCCACAATGCCCATACCGAAGCCAATGTTCAGAATGCGCGCACCAGCTGGCAGGCCTGGCAGCAGCGCGTCGACGCTACGGCGCATGATTTCCGTTTCCCATGCCATCATCACACCATTGCCGCCGTCGTCGACAAGCTTGCCATCGGAGTAGGTTAGCTGGGCCTTGAGGTAGTCTTCGCTATTAACATCTCGATCAGGCCCGGCAGAAGCAGAGGCTTGGGCAACAGACGCAGGGCTGCCCTCTTGCACCAATGCTTTGCCGCTAGATTCGGTGCCATTTTGTGCTTCAGTTTGTTCCACAACAGCAGTGCCATCATTTCCATCCATCTCGGCATCTCCGTCCTCCGAGTCTAGTTCTTCATACCCATCGTTGTCAAACAGCGACAGTAGCATCTCAGCACGCACACCCGCATCAACACACATCTCGTACAGGCCCTTGCGACCCAATCTCAGCGCCACACAGCCAGGTGTCTCATCATTGTCGTCCAGATCATTCCAAATAGCGCCGCAGAAGAACAGCTCCTGCATGACGTCGCGAGCTTCCTCAACACAGCCGTCCTCGCCGTCAGAGCCCGTGTCGTCGGGGTCTGCAGGCCCACAAGCACGAATCGCGGCATGGAGTGGCGTCTCACGCGTAGAGGGATCCATGCAGCTTGCTGAGCCAGGCCCCTTGAGCAGGTCACGGAGGCCGCTCTTGTCGTGCGCCCAGGCATGATGCAGTATTTCCCGGGTTGGCGAAGGGCAGTTGGTAGAAACACGGACAGTCAAAGAGTCATTGGTCGGCTTTGGGGATGGTGCCTCAGCAACCGCATCGGAGGTGGGGGCAGACATGATGAGAAGTAGTAGAGCAGCAGATAGCCAAGTCTGCGTTCAGCTGGGGGAACTTGTGCTGTAGACCAGTCAGAAACAAGTTCGACTTGCACATGCTGAGCGCAAGGTACAAGGCCAGAGGAAACAAAGGCCCATTGCTGCGCGGCGGGGCCATTAGTATACTGTCAGTTTCCCCGCCTAGACTGAAAATTCGAAAAGGTATTGTAGTAGTTCCCACAAATGGAAAAACCCCCGCCATGAACTTGTCAAATTTCCTAGGCTTGTCTGTGTCACCCAAGCTGGACCGTGCCGGACAGTGCCGGACAGTGCCGGACAGTGCCAACCAACAGTGCCAGCCAACACTGCCCATTCAGGAACATGATTAAAGCGGGGCCGCTGGCCCAGCACGTGCATAGGCACTGCCGAGATGATTGGATTGGTGATGATATGAGACGTTTAAGTACTGGGCGAGCTGACGATTTGACGTGCGATGGTTTTCCTTCACTCGCCAGCCCGGCATTTTTCGGTGCCTCGCTTGGTTTCTTATGCCAGCCATTTAATCAGACCAAGGCAAGGGCCAGGGCGCGTTAGCCAGCTGTAGCCCTAACCCTAATGCACGACCGCGAAACGAAGTAAATTATCCACGTCGTAGCCTGCGGACTGCACTGACTTACAGAAATCAGTGGCTACCCAGGAGTAGCATTGGTCAGCCAGTGTTTGGGACAGCTCGCGTCCTGTCGTGCGGAGTTTTCGCATGTAAACGACGAGGACAAAAACAAAAACAAAAACACTTGGTATCCACGACCCGGCTTGGCCAGACAGTAACTCGTTATAAGCATCACGAGCAAGTGACTAGAACGGCAGGACTGCTTTGATGCATGCCAGCGAAGGGCTAGCTCAATATTTCTCACCGTCTTATTTTCTCCCCCTTTCTTTTCTTTCCATGCGCAGTTCTCAGGACAAGAACCATCTTTGTATATCAATTATCATATAGTTTTCTTCTTTTTCTCGCACCGCAATTCAAACTTCGCCCTCATTCCAGGCTGTGCAAAAAAAATATACAATAAAACACGACAAAAAAGTCCATGCCAAATGCCCAGAGGCGAGCCTCAGCCAGTCAAGCTAAGCTAAACGCAGCCTTTTTTAGCTAGCGTTCTGGGGCCTGTATTAATTATTGCCTGCTACTATTTGGCTCTTATTTTTGGCCGTCTTTTCCTCATCTCTTTTCGCCCCCCCCCGTCCTGCTTGTTCAACCCGTCCATGCTGGTGATTGAGGACTTGAAAACCCGAAAAACTATCTGGAAATCGAATCATACCGGCCACCCCATCTCAAAACTCCCTCCTGGCTTTATCGTGATGAAATTTGGCGAGCAGCTGCGCACTAGCGTCATTCGCGAGTATGAATGGTCGTACATCGACTATGAAGGTCTCAAGAACGATCTGCTAGATGGTGCGCGCCGTCGCGGCTCTTCCACAGCCCCCGATACCAAGGGCAAAGGAAAGGCCCAGGACAAGTCTCCAGCCGCCCACGGCTGGTCTGAGGACGACGAGGCGCGTTTTGTTGCCAAACTCGACGCCGAGCTTGACAAAGTGCACACCAAACAAAAGGTCAAGGCCATGGAAATTTCCCGGCGCATCCAACTTAGTGAGAAGGAAGTCAGCGAGGTTGTCGGCCGCCTGAACGAGCGCACTGTAGGCGAAGATGCGCCTAGCGAGGAGGAGTTTATGCTATTGGAACAAGATCTCAGCGACGTGATTGCTGATGTGCACGACCTTGCCAAGTTTGTGCAGCTCAACTATACCGGCTTCTACAAGATCATCAAGAAGCATGATGTACGACTCTCCTCTCTGCAACGCTCCCCTTATTTCCCGTGCTCCCCTTATTTTTCCAATCCACGGCAAAAAGGCTAACGTTTTCTCTCCTGCGCAGAAACTCACGGGCTGGCACCTTAAGCCCGTATTTGATGTCCGCCTCAAGGCCAAGCCCTTCTACAAAGAAAACTACGATGCCCAGGTCGTCAAGCTTTCCAAGCTATGGGATCTGGTCCGGACCCGAGGAAACCCCGTCAAGGGCGACAGTTCGGCTGGCGGAAGCCAAGGTAGCTTCGTCCGCCAAACCACGAAATACTGGGTGCATCCCGACAATGTTACTGAGCTGAAGCTCATCATTCTCAAGCACTTGCCTGTGCTAGTTTTCAATCCCAACAAAGAGTTTGAGACGGCCGATTCCGCCATCACGTCCATCTACTACGACAACCCCGACACCTGGGAGCTATACGAAGGTCGCTTGAAAAAGACAGAGGGTGCCGAAGCCATCCGTCTCAGATGGTACGGCGGCATGAAGACAGACACCATCTTCGTTGAACGCAAAACCCACCGTGAGGACTGGACCGGCGAAAAGTCGGTCAAGGCACGCTTTGGCATCAAGGAAAAGAACGTCAATGCCTACATGCGCGGCGAGATGCTCCCCGCCGCCTTGTTCGAAAAAGCCCGCAAGGAACGCAAGAAGCCTGAGAAGGCCATCGCCGAAGATCAGCGCCTTGCTGCCGAAATCCAATACGAGGTCCTTAAGCACGGATATAAGCCTGTGTGCCGCTCCTTCTACAATCGTACTGCCTTCCAGTTGCCTGCCGACGCCCGTGTGCGCATTTCCCTCGACACCGAGCTTACCATGGTTCGCGAAGACAATCTTGATGGCTGCACGCGTAGTGGCGACAACTGGCGACGTATGGATATTGGCATCGACTGGCCCTTCTCACAGCTGCCCGCTGGCGATGTTGAACGCTTTCCCTATGCTGTTCTAGAAGTCAAGCTCCAAACACAGATGGGCCAAGAACCTCCGGAGTGGGTCCGCCAGCTGATCTCCAGCCATCTTGTCGAAGCTGTTCCAAAGTTCTCCAAGTTCATCCACGGAACTGCTACCATGTTCCCTGACCGCATCAAGCTGCTTCCCTTCTGGTTCCCTCAGATGGACGTTGACATCCGCAAACCTGCTACCCATGACTTTGGCATTAAGCGGCCTTCGATCGAGGCTGCTGCTTCTACTTCCGACGACGATGATGATTTCGCCTCCGACGACGACGACGATATTCCTGTTGCAAGCCGTAGCGGCCAGGGCCATGGTCAAGGCCTGCGCCTGTTGGCTGCCAACCCTATTTCCAATGGCGATGCTGAGGGTCAAGTAAGCGAAACGCCTGCTGCTAACGACTACATTTACGACTCAGAGGATGAATATGACGAGGACTATGCCCTGGAACAATCACGCCGCATTGGCGGCGTTACCTACTATGCTGCTGTGACTAAGAGCATGATGCGCAAGGCTGGTTCTGCCGTCAAGACGACAATGTCCAGCATAATTCCCGCCTCCCGTGGCTCAGCAATTCCCCGAAATGACCGGCTGCGTATGCTGTATGGCGCACAGGAGATTCAGAGCAAGCGCTTCAAGGCGCCCAAAGGAAAGAAGATTCACGTGCCAGTGCGCATTGAACCCAAGGTGTACTTTGCGGCCGAGCGTACTTTCCTTGGTTGGGTGAGTTAATTTGTCCAGCATTTCACTAGTCTTTTCTTTGTTGCTTCCCGATCCCGCATAAACTTTGTATTGACCAAGACTAACTAACCAACATGGACACGCCCGTGTCTTTTGCTCTTTTACAGCTCGAGTACTCTATTTACATTGGCACTATTGCTGTGACTCTGCTCAATTTTGGCACCAAGCCGACTGCCGCATCGTTCATTGTCTCGGGAACCTTCACGCTTATTGCCATCCTAGCTCTGCTATATTCGGTAGCCATCTACCTATACCGTAGCGAGGCTATTCGCACCAAACGCGTGGCTAAATATTACGATCGCTGGGGGCCTTCTATTTTGTGTGGCTGTTTGTTTGTAGCGGTTGCATTGAATTTTGGATTTGAGGGCCGAGAACGCGGGGTGTGGTAAGATGCCTCGTTGTGTTTTTGGATGGCCTTGTCTTTGTTTCTGTCTTTTCTTGGATGGAAGAACTTGGGTGCGTGTGCGTGTGAGGGAAAACAAGTGTTTGTTGGTTGTTTCTGTCTGCCCCCTTCTTGATCTTCCGTTATAGTGCTATTTTCCCGCGGGTTCTTGCGTCTGTTTCGTTTGGAGCAGCATTCTTTTCTTCTTCTTTTTGTGTCTTTGCTTCACCAAACTGGGCTCGTGTCGTGTCGCTGCAGGGAGGGCCCAATCAATGTTGAGATTAAATTAGCCTGTCTTGCCTGCCTGCCTGCCCTGCCCTGCCCTGCCCACATTGTTCGAAACATGATGATTGTCAGTAAATGCTAGAGCGTGCGGGTCTTGTGGCAGAAGTTCATTATACATGAATAGTAGATATATACATAAATATTTGAGATGGCGAGAACAAGGAAAGCGAAACACAATAGTAAACATGAGATGTGCCCGGCCGGCCCTGAACCTCATCTATTAGCAGAGTTGAGAACCAAACTGATCAAAGCCCTTCCAGAATAAAACTGGCCGTCTAGGCCTGTATGAGCGCAAGAGAGAGGTCAAGAATGGGTAAAGAAACAAAATATAAGGAAGACAATGCTAAACAGCGCAAACCAAGCCAAGAACAACAAACAACCAAACAAACAATCCAGCCGTCACGGTTGGGAACCACACAAAGGGAAAAAGGGTATTAGAAGGAACAAAGCACATTGGTCTCCGTCTGGGTTTTTCTGTTTGTGTTTCTTTTTTCTTTCATTTTCTGGGAGACCTTTACCGGGCGTGCGTATAGCCTTCAGCATACGCCCCCGGAATGGGAACTGAGGCGTACACTGGTTCATCTGCAGCTACGGGCGCTACTACTGTCGGTAGCGACGGGGGCGGCGAAGGCGTGCAAGACTTCGCGGGTGAGCTGTGAATCACGCCAGGGAACGGCGGGGATGTCGGTGTGATAGGCGATAGGCCATTGTTTGATGCCTTGGGTGTTGCGCTTGGTGCCTTGGGTGGCGGTGCTTGCAGCTTGAATGGGACGCTGGGCGATGAGGTCAAGGCAGTCTTGGGCGAGGTTTCAAACTGCGATGGCGGCTCAGCAACACGGATCCCTGGAGTGAAAGGAGACTCCTTGGCCAAGGTTTGGCTCTCAATATCATTCATGCTAGCAAAATTCGCGGGAGCAAAACGTGGCGAAAAAGCGTAGTTGCTCAAGGCGGGGGACTTCGGGCCAAAGCCAGGAGTGTTAGGGGCACTCTGCATGCGGAGCTGTGCCAGATACATGTCAGAGCGAGCCTTGTCACGGCTATCCATAGTCTTGCGAAGACGGCGCTTGGTGTAGTAGCGGTAGAAGATGAAAGTGTATAGCGCAATACAGATCACCTCGACGACAATCTCAATAATCATGCAGATAAGCGCCCAGTTCTGCAGACGACACACCAGGGCATAGTCAACTTTTTCACTAAAGACTTGCGCACGCTTGTTGTCAACGCACGACCAGCCCCAGATGTCTCTGTTGTTGCTATTGTTGCGCTTGTACTGGAAGATGCCGGCTGAAATAGCCCACAAAATCATGGACAGGATGAACCACCCAATAGCAAACATGGTGTAGTATGTCTGGACCTTTTCGGCGCGGCGATGGCCGCTTTTGCAGTACGCAAAAAATACAATCAGGCAGGCGGTCAGCGAGATACAGGCCATGGTGAGCACCAAGATCTGGGGCCATGTGCTTGTTCCTTTGGCCCATGGCGGCATAGAGCTTTGAGTGGGTAGAGATCTGGTGCTGTAGAAGATGGCAAGAGTGGACGAGATCATAGCCAAGATGATGAGCGAACAGCCGAAATTGACAAAGCGTAGTGCGAACTTGGCAAGTCTCACGCGGCCTTTGACTTTCTGTACGGATTTCACGTCGGATGATTAGTGTCTTGAAGTTTGAAGCACACAGAAACGAGATAGGAACATGTATTTTCGGCACTTACCACATCGCGTGCTTGTTCTTTGTCTGTCAAAGCCTCTTGCTTCTCCAAAACCTGCTCTTCACGGAACGTTGGACTCAACGGCCCATCGGCGAACCTCCGGGGAGCAGTTGGCGAACGGAGAGCACTTTTAAGAGGTGACATGGGTGGCGCAAGACGGGTGGTTTGAGTAGGAGCGTTTTGAATATATCCAAAGCCGACATCAGCTACTTTGGGGTCTGTGAAAGGAGACTTGCCATCGATGGGAGAATGCACGGCAGTTGCTTCCACGAAGCGGGGGGTTCGGGGGTGTTTAAGCGAATCTAGTGAAGAAGTAGAAGAATCACTAGAAAGGCTCCGCGAGGGTTTCAGATCGAGAGCCGCTGGCCGCTTTTTGTCGTCTGAGAAAGGGTGTTAGAGCACGGGAGGCGGTTGTAAGAAGGCTTGTGGCGGTTTCAACTCACCTTGTTGAGTCATTATGTCTGCGTGTCTATCTATGTGTGTTTGAGTGTGTAAGTGCTGTTCATGGGATAGTACAAGGAAGCTTGCAACTTTCTCAAGACAACGAAGTGAATTAGTATAGAAAGAACCAGTCCTCAACCAATACACAGCAAATGTCGAGTTGCTGGGAAAACAGCCAATATAGAAGAAGAATAAGAAGCCTTGAAATTCTATTGGCGAAGGGCGATCGTCAGCCAGAAAAAAAGAAGCAAGAAACAATAAATTAGCCAAGTAAAAGAGAAACGAAGATCAGAGTGAGACCAGCTAGAGATCGAAAAAGAAGAGAGGGAAAAAAACGTATTGACCAGAGCGGGCGGTACCGTGGTTTTCTTTTTTATTCTTTGCCCAGCTAGTATACCTGGTGCTTCCAAGGAGTGGTCAGAGTCAGAAACCTCATGCAGACGGCACGGAGAGAATTGGACGAGAATAAAAGAGTAAGAAAGACGCCGTTAGTTATGAGATGAGGCCTATGGTAGAGGAGGGGGTGTTACCACCCACCAATCCCCGACCTCTCCAGCTTCGTTTTCTGCCCCATGTCCAACAGATTGGGCGCGGGCGCCTGCAGCTTGTCTAGTGTGCATTCTCGGCCTCGATACAGGCCTACATTTGGACATGGTAACGTGTTAGAGAGGGGATGGGGTGGGAGAAAACTTCTCGGGCAAGAGAGACAATGTGACCTGCAAGCTGATTCTGTATTCCGATAGGACGACCAGCTAGAGTTAAACGCCCGGATCCCTGAGCCTGAATTGTCCTACTCGGTGATGCGGATCTCGGCCTTGGAAACTCATATGCCACAGGAAAAATGCTCTCAGAAGGGAGCGAGAACAAAAGGGCCTACCTATGTCAAGGATTGTTGGCAAGAATTTGACAAGTTAAGTTGAGAATATGAGGGTGAAGAGCCAGCAAAAAATTTTCACTACGATGCCCGGTCTCCAAAATTCTTAGGCAACAACTCCGGCCAGTTTGCGGAATAGGCAGTTGCTCTTTGTCCACCAGCCATCGAGCAGCACAAAAATACTGCTGTTGGCGCGAACTATACGCGATCTATCACGCATATGCTGCGTTGCATTTGCTTGAGAGTCCATGTAGGTAGGTGCGTGTGAATCACCTGTGTACCTGGTACAAGAAGGCATGTACCTATCTACCTCTCATGCCACTTTGCCTGGATATCTGCTACTGATGCCTCTCATACAAATGGGTTGCCGCCACGTAGATAACTGGATGATGCTTGCTTTTTCCTATCAGAAACTCATCTGATGCACCAATAAATTGGCGTCTGATAGCTGGTGGCTTGGAACAGCTGAGCGGGAACCACTTGCTACACGCACAAGTACGGGTATACGCATTAAAAAACCAGTACAAAGCACATGTGTTGTACTTGTACTGTACATACGCAAAGAATGCCTTCTGTTTGCTCCTGCCCTTCCTTGTCCTTCCTCTTCTCTCCCAGATCTTGAGCTCTCTTGACGTTGATGTCTCCACCTTTTCTGCAAGCTCTTTGACATTCTATTGGCTGTAGTCTCGGCTCCCTATCGCTATACAAAAAAGCCAAGCTGTTTGCCGCTGACGCTAAGCCCATTTGGTCAGCGAAACATGCACTGGCTCATCTGATTGGCCAGGCTTCTTACTAGGAATATACGCTCTCTTCCTCAGGACCCCCGGGCCCAGCCTTTGCAGCCTTTGTAGCACCGCATGGCAATTGCCTATTGGCTAGTGAGGTTCATCGGCATGGGAGACATGTCACAACCTGCACGAACGAGGCGGTGGTGAGCGCTAAGAGAAAGACGTACAAACGTCGGAGAGAAACAAGAGCGTAAAATCGACCGAGCAGATAAAGACACTGAAAAGATGGAGGGTTGATAAAGCCAATGAGATGCTGACAGCGTGTGGGAAGTTCTTAAAATAGAACAGGAACTGAAAGTGGCATCATGTTAACCCTAGCTATAGTCGGAAGTGCACTGGAATCATGGTCTGACTGATTAAAATCAAAGTGTTTCTCGTTTTCTGTCATAATTAATGCCCGACGAAAAGCAAGATCTTGATCTAGAACTCTCAACTAGAAGATATACGCGGCCTAACGAAGTAAGAACACCATTAGTTGTTTTGCTTGACACACCGCCCCCCTTCCAATGTCCCCCTAGCTGATGGGCGCTTGCTCTTGCACCTGAGCTGCTGTGGGAAAGCGCTTACAAGGGGGCCGTAGCTCATGCCATGCAGCGATATTAAAGAGACCATAGATCCTCGAGGCTGTGGTGTTGGGAAAGGACGTCTTTTTGCTCGGTTGTATTCTTTGCGCTTGCTTATTCGTATTTGGTAGCAGTATGAGGAGGGTGTATTCCGGACAGGGTCATTTGGTTGACGCTAGCTTCTGGTGCATGTGCACATGGACTTGGTGTGTTTGCTGCAAACTTTTGGGGCCTACCATTAGGGACAGGGGGGCTGGAGCTTTCTATTGTAGACCTAGGCAATACTTGCCAGATTCTGAGATTAAATATATGGCCTACGGCGATTTGATTTTGATTTGAATTGAAGATATTTTACTTTACGTCTACTGGAATCGCGAAGATGAAACGACGCCGGACTGGTTACCGGACGGAATTAACCCTCAGCAAGGCTGACCATCGGTTTCGGGCGAGAGAAGCACGTATGCTCCCAAGCAAACTTGTGACTCGCCTTCCTCCTATAGTCGTCGGCCTACGGCGATCGCGTAAAACTGGTCCCAAGGACAACCGGCTTTCGGCACAGAAATCGGCCTATGGTTATTGTTATGGTATTATTTTACGTCTACCTACTGTTATCTCGCAGCAATATGACGGCGTGTTCCGGACAGAAGTTGCTGGTTGATGTCGTCCTCCAGTAACTCCTGGGCAGTCTGCGATTGCAGGTTTGCTTAGACTTTGAGTGACTCCTTTGACTTTTAGGGTCCGGCGCTTAGGCCAGGAGGGCTTTCGATTTAGTGTAGCCCTGGGGCGTGCCTGCGGGGTTCCGGGGCTACCTGGTATCTTTGGTCTGCGACGACCTCGTGTAAACTAGTCCAA
The DNA here is from genome assembly GCA_003449175.1 of Ceratocystis smalleyi. Lineage (NCBI taxonomy): Eukaryota > Fungi > Ascomycota > Sordariomycetes > Microascales > Ceratocystidaceae > Ceratocystis > Ceratocystis smalleyi. Next base: position 30,504 of record NETT01000174.1, read on the forward strand.
AAGGCCGCGGCCTTTCGGCACGGGGGGGGGGGGGGACCCCGGCACAAGAAGCGGCCCCGAGTTTGCGATAACTATATAGTCTTTCTTAAGGCCAATTTTCGCAGGAAACAGGCCCTATGGCGCAACGGTAGCGCGTTTGACTCCAGATCAAAAGGTTATCCGTTCAAATCGGGTTGGGGTCAATAGGAAGATTGCCACTTCGGTGTCCTCTTTTTTTGTTGTTTTCCAACGTCATGTCGTTCGTTAACTACTTGAATGCTCCTGCAACTGCTGACTGCCCGGAAGAGGTGGCGGAGGACGACATCTTCTTAGCCTCTTCCGTCCAGAACATGCCGTCGTATTGCTGTGAGAGACCAGTAGGTAGACGTTATATAATACAAACAAACAAACAACGACAGGTTTACCATGGTTCTTTCACAATTNACATGCCGCCGTATTGCTGTGAGAGACCAGTAGGTAGACGTTATATAATACAAACAAACAAACAACGACAGGTTTACCATGGTTCTTTCACAATTTGGCGTCATTTTTGTAGCAGCTCTGTACTATAAGCTGCCTTTCCACAAAATAGCACCGCTGGCTGGATGCTTTTATTTCGGAGCTTCCAACACAAGAGCATGTCAATACAATAAGCATTCGTAGCCCTTGGCGGGTGCTTGGAACCCACCATACGTACTAAAGTCTCATACATAGCCTTTCAGTCACATGTTATCATAACAGTTCCATCATAAGACCCAAACTTACGGCGAGTACTGGCTTCTCCGTTAAGACATCCGAAATTTTAGAAGACGCGATAGCCACAAATATGACAAGCGGACATGTTGTATGCCACTCTTGCAATGCTTCCTCAGGTAGTTAACATAGCCCAAAGATGTTTTATCGTAGGCCTTTCTCTCTATATATTAAGCTGCCGCTTGACATAATGCATTGAGCAAGGCCGAGTTTGTGACGGAGCCGGGTAGATACTGTAACTCTCCGCAATACTCGTCCAAAGCATCGGCAAGCATAATGGGCTTTTTCTTAGATATTCAACAATCTTGAGAATACTGATCAGGCGCTTTCCTTCGGCTTGTGCTACTTGAGGGTCTTTTTATAACCCTAAATAATTGAGTATCTTGCTTGTGGCAGGTTGTGGAGATTACTTCCCCTTATCTCTTATCGGACTTCGTTATTTGTGGGCCAGCGCTCATATTCTGATGTGTTCCCACAACTTTTTAGATGTCCAATAAGTACTGAAGTGCACAGTACATGGTCTCAAGATAGGCCCTAGGCGAAGAAGCATAGCTAGATTATGACAGAGCATCTCCCCTCGCTCTATGTCCTCTTGTCATTGCACGTAGTTCTGCGCAGGCAGTGTAACTTTATGCGTCTGGCTGGTGAGAGACTAGAAGCCATGAAGAATTTGCTGCAGAGCTGAGGATAGAGACAGCCATCATCATCCCGTGTTCTCCAAAGTACTGTACTCATGTACTTATGTACTGTGTAGCTCTGTACTACGAAGACCGCAGGGAAAAATGATGACTAACAAGGGCATGGCCAAGTCGATTTTTTTTGCTAGGACGCTAGTAGTATTCCAATTTTTGAGCTGGCCCAAACCCCTCCAAGGTCTTGTTCCTCACCAAAAGCCAAAGCTGTGTGAAGAACACCAGCATTACAAATTACAGCTATCTCTTTTTCGTTTCCTTTTTTTCTATTAGACAGGAAAATTTGAACATCCCTTTCTCTTTGCTTGCAGTTTGTGTGAGAATTCTTCCTTCTCTGTATCGTAACTCATTAGACGAACCTTCAAGCATCAAAGTGCCCCGCCTTTTTTCTTTTGAGTGTATTGAGTCATCAAAGACGTTCGTCAGCCAAACTACGAACCAACCACTACTACTACAACTTCCCCCCCCCCCCCATCACCCAAACACCATAGACTGCATATCACAATGTCCTCCGTCGAAGAAGCCAAGATCGACGAGCATGTCGACAACAATGTCAATGTGGAGTCCGATCACGAATCTGCTGATGAGCAGCCTCTCAAGCCTGCCCTGAAGACTAACCCTGCTACCGGCACCTCGACCGAGCCCAAACCTTACCTCCCTCCTCAGACCGAGCCCAAGGATCTCGACCTCAAGACACTATCACCTTTGACCCCCGAGATTATCGCCCGCCAAGCAACCATCAACATCGGCACCATTGGTCATGTCGCTCACGGAAAGTCCACCGTGGTCAAGGCCATTTCCGGCGTGCAGACTGTCCGTTTCAAGAACGAGCTGATCCGTAACATTACCATCAAGCTGGGCTACGCCAATGCCAAGATCTACAAGTGCGACAACGATGCCTGCCCTCGGCCAGGCTGCTACCGCAGCTACAAGAGTGATAAGGAGGTTGACCCTCCTTGCGAGCGCGAAGGCTGTGGAGGCACCTACAGACTCTTCCGCCACGTTTCGTAAGCCTTGAACCCAAGCCTCCAGATGCGTTGCATGCGATGCATTTCTACACGTCCGTATTGTGGCTAACCATCATCCCTCTCTTTTTCCCTAGATTTGTTGATTGCCCCGGTCACGACATTCTCATGAGCACTATGCTTTCAGGTGCCGCCGTCATGGACGCCGCCCTGCTCTTGATTGCTGGAAACGAATCATGCCCCCAGCCCCAGACTTCAGAGCATCTGGCTGCCATTGAAATCATGAAGCTGGACAAGATCATCATTCTACAGAACAAGGTCGATCTGATGCGCGAAGAGGCTGCTAAGCAGCACCACGAGTCAATCCAGAAGTTCATCCGCGGCACTGTCGCTGGAAAGTCGCCAGTCATTCCCATCTCGGCTCAGCTCAAGTTCAACATCGATGCTGTCAACGAGGCCATTGTCAACACCATCCCCATCCCCCCCAGAGACTTCACCCAGGACCCGCATATGATCGTCATCCGTTCCTTTGATGTCAACAAGCCCGGTGCCGGCATTGACGAGCTAAAAGGTGGTGTTGCTGGCGGCTCAATCCTGCACGGTGTGCTCAAGCTGGACGACGAGATCGAGATCCGCCCTGGTATTGTCACCCGTGACGAGAAGGGTGCCCTTAAGTGCACCCCCATTTTCAGCCGTATCGTGTCGCTGAACTCGGAGACCAATGACCTCAAGTACGCTGTTCCTGGCGGTCTGATTGGTGTCGGTACCCGCATCGACCCCACCCTCTGCCGTGCTGATCGTCTGGTTGGTTTCGTGCTGGGTCTTAAAGGCAGACTACCTGAGATCTACAGCGAGATTGAGGTCAACTTCTTCCTGCTGCGTCGCCTTCTGGGTGTGCGTACTGCTGACGGCAAGCAGGCCAAGGTTGCCAAGCTGGCCAAGAACGAGGTCATCATGGTCAACATTGGCTCGACCTCGACTGGTGCCAAGGTCGCTGCTATCAAGAATGATGCTGCTAAGCTGATCCTGACCAGCCCTGCCTGCACCAATATCGGCGAGAAGGTCGCCCTGTCTCGTCGTATTGAAAAGCATTGGCGTCTGATTGGTTGGGCCACCATTGCTGCGTAAGTTTACTCCCATCGGGTGCTGTGAGATCCACGCCCACACATCCTACATACATGATGTCAGTAGCCAACTTTGCTAACCTTTTTGTGATTCTCTATCTGCAGTGGTGTCACCCTGGCTCCCAGCACCAGCTGAACGACTCGCGTTTCGTTTGTACCATCCCTTTTATGAAGCCGGTCAAAAGTAAATCCAACTAGTGTCTTCTTTACTTTCCTTGTCTCCACCTCCGAAAATCTATATTAACCAGACACGGGGCCTGGGTCAGTTGTTTGTATGCTCATAGCTGCTTTTTTTTCTCTTCTGCTCTTATTCGTGTCTTAGCTGTGCCCTTGAACATATTTTTACCCTCCGTTTTCTCTTTCTTTGCCCTGCTCTCAAGGTGACTTGGTTTTCAAGACGAAGAAAAGAAAGTTTGGACCCCCCCCCCCCCCCAAAAAAAAAAGCAAAAAAAAAGGCCGCGCAAGGACAATATAGGAAAAAACAACGGAGCAGACAGGACAGAGGGTAAGTTCTGACGATGGTGGGTCGGGCAAGATGAACAAGCGCCAAATGGCCGGAGAATATGAAGAGATAGGAAAATAGGGAGTTCTTGCTGTAAGGGGCCCATCTACGGAGTTTCTAAAAAAGAAGGGAATCATTGATGGTCGTTTTGGCTTGCATGTGTTTCGTGGTTGTGTTTCTATTCTATTTTATTTTATCTTGTTCGACTTTGTTTCTCGCGGGACTTGTATGCCTTGTTTGAGCCCTCATTGTACAGCCGTGTATTTTACATATATTTGTGCGTCAGTGGTATGAGAACGAGTTCAGATATGTTGTGCTCTAATTATCGGTAGGCGCATCGTTGCACACTTCGTCGTTCCGTGGCATTAGCGCCACATGAAGTCTTGTATACGTTATGTCATGACTACCCGTTGCATTCTTTTCAAGCCTGGTCCATCCCACCCACATCTTCTCACTTGCGCACCTTTCTAGCATGCTTTACTAGGTTTTCTATAACGCCCTCTAGAGCATCTCGTTCGCTGACCTTTTCGGCTGTTGTCTTTTGCCAGTACTCCAAGGACTGCTCGGACGTATTCTTCAACGCCTTAAGCTTCTTCAGGTGTGCCTTCAGTTCGCCAAGTGTCATGCCAGCCAGGGCTTCCTCTGTCGTCATGCATAGCTGCTTAGAAGAGACTAAATCTAGTTCTGGCGGGCCCTTGTCCCCCTTGCGGCGCCGGCTGCTCCCGTTTCGGCTTACGCTACTGCCTTTAGATCCGTTGGCCTGGGAGGCAGAGGTACCGTCATTGTTGCCACTGCCTTTCTTGGATCGGCTATCGGTAGACGTACGGGGAGACTTGGCTGAATGTACCTGCAAAGATGGGAGCACCAGCTTCTTCTGCTTGGAGGCAGGCAGGATCTCATCAAGGTCGACGGGCACTCCAAGTGAGACTAGGAAGAGCCTGCGTATCCGAGACCGGATCCAGTCAGGTGGAGCCAGAGGAGGGGGTGCTACTAACTGTGACCATAGCGAGGCGCTGCGCTGTGTGAGAAAAGAGGTATTGGCCTTGTTGAGCGGGGGAAGGTCAACGACATTGAGATTTTCTGGCGGGAAGAGCAGATTCATGTATGGGTCGAGAGCTTCAGGGATATCATCTTCGTCGAGGCCCTCAAAGTCGGGAACAGGCTACAGAAGCCATTAGCTATGAGGAAAAAAGACTACGGCGCATTGCAAAACTTACATAGGGAAGTGGCGGTGCTGTAGAGGCTGCTTGTGGTGGCACGGGCTGCGGCACAACGGGCGCGGCGACGGGTTCCTGGAAAGCAACATCATCAAAGTCGCCAAACCCATCGTCATCGCAGCCTTGTTCGAAATCGTCGAAATCGCCAAAATCATCGTCAAAATCGTCGCCGCTTGGAGGGCCTAGAGTAGATCCCATCGGGCTCTGGGGGTTTCTGACCGACGACCTCCGCCTTGCTCGAGGTGAGCTGGGAGTTGAGAGCGAGGGTGATTTAGGGGCTTCTGCATCAATAGACAGGCCGGTTAGTACGCCGTGAAAAACTATGGGACGCTAGTGTGGCTCACCTAATGTCAGGGTGCTGGAATGCGTCGTGATTGGATCGTCAGCGCTTTCTTTTGACGCCAGCTGTTCTTCTTTACACTCCTCCTCCGTCTCCTGGGATGCTGCATCTTCGCTGCTAATTTGTTGCTGCTCGTCCGGATCAGGCTTTATGACCATATCAGGGGCTGAGTCGGTTGCATGTGTATGTTCGACGTGAAATGATCTTTGCGGGATTGGCCCGGCTGACTCCTCGAGGATAGTTGTAGGTATGGGCATGCCACCGGGAAGAGCGATTCCAGAGGATTCATCGAGCTCCTCATCTTTTGAGTTATCATCCTCGGGCTTGCCGTCTTCAGAATTCTGGCTTTCAAGCGCATGCTCTGTAATATCCTCTGCCAATTTGGCTGGCGCTATATTTTGCGTCTCATCATCTGACTCATCGTTCACTTGGCCGTCTAGATTGTGTTTTGTCGCGCTACCAATAGCTTCTGTTTCTTCTGGGCCAGCCTCGGACTTGGTCTCCTTATCCGCCTCAAGTTCAACTTCAGGCTTGGCTTCCATGATTGTTTCGTCTTCGGATTCCTCCTTGGGGTCAATTGGGCGCGACGCACCAATAGTCTCAAGCGATGCTCTTGCGTCTAGCGCATCAACAGCCGTAGACTCGGCCGTTTGTGTGCTGGTGTCGCCGGCCGCAGTCTTTGTTTTGGCGTCGGAGTATAGGGCGGAGCTTGGGCTGTTCATATCGGAAACGGCGTCGGAAAAGTGATCCTCCGATTCGTCAGCGGAAGACTCTCCTAGAAGAAAAAGGCTATATTAGCAACGGGAGCAGTCTACTGGGTTCTTTCGGCGGTGAAGGCTACCTAGATCATGAGCACCAGGGTCGGCTAGACCTGTACGGGCGGGGGGTTCTAGCCGGCCAGGACCGTGTGTTTCTGGAGAACTGGCCATGGTTACTTGTAGCAGGCCAGGGGAATTAGACTGGGCGAAGTGGTGATAAGAAAGAAGGGCGCTTGTACTGTGATGAGGCGTCTGGTGGCGTCTAAGATGGGGGAACTTGTGGCGGCAGGGGAAAAGCAAGTATAGTAAAGCCGCACTGAGGCCAGGAGTAATGGGGAAATAGCCGCTATTTTAGACGCTGAAACCAAGGGCTATCGACTTTGCTAGTGAGCATAGGACTTGTTATATTAGGATATGTGCAAGTTTAGCTTGTTGTTGTTGTTGTTGTTGTTGTTGTTGTTGTCCTATGGTTTGACGTCGTCAATTCTGGCAACTTGGAGGGAAGCTCTGAGCAGGGATGCTGTTGTCGTTGTAGTGGTGGGGTGCCTGTTAGTACACCGCCACACCGGTCCGCCACACTCGTCGCCCAGATTCTTTGTTTGAGAATGTGGCGCTGACATCCTGCGTCCAAAGAACGCGAGGCAAGAGCCTGTTTGGGAAGCTCCAATGAAAAAATACACTTGGGTGTCATAGCTTAGCAACGTTGGGAAGAAAAAAAAGTTAGAGCAGTTGCTGTTTGGATAAATCCACGATTTGTTGTTTAAAGGATTTCCATAGTCTGAATTCTTTTATTTCCTCGGGTGAAGCCATCGCCGTTCTATCGACTATTCACGACGCCCATTAACTTGGCGGTGTTGCTCTGTTTTCTTTTTTGCTCTTCAAAACCACCAAGTGACGATCGATTCCAATATTGGCTTTGCGACGCGCCGCAAAATTATCATTTGCGTTCTTCAGCCTTGCGCCTTCAGCATCACGGTCACGCTCTTCGATACGTCTTATCGCTTCTACCATCTCTCTTCTCCACTGTCTCGCCATATTCCATAAACCACAATGAGTTTCAACTTTGGCACTTCTTCTGCCTCTGGCACTTCTTCTACTCCGGCTCCAGCTTTCAGTAGCGGAAATACAACTTCTGGAGGCTCTGGTGGCTTTACATTCGGGAAGCCTACTACTCCAGCAACCCCTGCAGCTGGCAGTGGTGGCAGTCTGTTTGGCCCTGCCGCGTCTTCTGGCGGTGCCCTCTTTGGTGGTTCCACGCCTTCAACCTCGGCGCCAGCCTCTGGTAGTCTCTTTGGCGCTGGTGCTAAGACTTCTACTGCCACTACCTCTGCTCCCGCTACGGGCAGCTTGTTTGGCAGTAGCTCCACGCCTGCTTTTTCTGCTCCAGCTGCTACTGGCAATATGTTTGGCGGTGCCGCCTCCGGAACCTCTACTACTTCTACCACCACTTCTACTCCCCTCTTCGGTGCCGGAGCTGCCAAGCCTGCCGGTCTAGGAGGCTTGGGGGCTAGCCTTGCTACTCCTGCAAAGCCTGGTGGCTTGTTCGGTGCCAACTCGACTACGCCTGCCGGTGCCCCCCCTGCCACTAAGCCCTCTGGTCCTTCATCTCTAGGCCTTTCTAGCACCACGGCTTCCGCTACGCCTAATACTGCACCTACTACATCACTTTTTGGAGCAGCTACTGCCAGCACCACTCCGGCTACTTCTGCGCCGCCTGCCTCTGGAGGTCTGTTTGGTGCAAAGCCTGCTGCTCCTGCCACTGGCGGCCTCTTTGGAAACAAGCCTACTGAAGCTACCACTACTAACACCGGCACTGGCACCACCGCCAATACTACTTCAGCCCCTACTACTGCTGGTCCTAGTTTGTTTGGCAGCAAGCCTGCCGATTCTACATCCGCAACCACGGCTGCTGCTACTCCCGCAACCACGGCTGCTGCTACTCCCGCGGCCGGTGCTTTGTTTGGCGCTAAGCCTGCCGACAACGCTACTACTACTAGCACCATTGCCCCCTCCAAGCCTGTCTTATCGTTTGGTTCTCTTGGCACTACAACTCCAGCCACCACCTCTACATCCTCAACCGCCGCGACCACAGCCACTGCTGCCGCCCCTGCCAAGCCAATGTTTGGCGCCCCTGCCACCACCACCCCCGCAAACAACTCGGCCACTACCGCGACATCCAATGCCCTGGGGGCTTCGACTGCCGGCCCCGCGTCGCAACTCCCGCGACTCAAGAACAAATCAATGGACGATATCATCACCCGCTGGGCATCCGACCTCGCCAAGTACCAGAAGGACTTCAAGGACCAAGCCACCAAGGTCGCTGACTGGGACCGCCTGCTAGTTGACAATGGCGAAAAAATCCAGAAGCTGTATCTCAATACGTTTGAGGCCGAGAGGGCTAGCAATGAGATTGAAAAGCAGCTGATGGCCGTCGAAAGCCAGCAAGACGAGCTTGAGGCGTGGCTTGACAAGTACGAGGGTGACGTCAAGGAAATGGTGTCGCGGCAGTACGGTGCCAATGACCAGCTTGGTGGGCCTGATCAGGAAAGAGAACGCACATATAAGTTGGCAGAAAAGCTATCGCAAACACTAGACGAGAAGAGTCACGATCTGGGTAAGATGGTGGACGAGATCAACGAGATTTCATCAACGCTCAGCAAGAGCAGTCGACCGGAAGACCCTGTAAGTTTTATTTTCCTTGCGCTGCCCACTATCTCAGCGATGAATTATGTATTTGCCTGGCGCTGGTTCCACTTGCGCTTCAGTTTTTATCCACTTTGCTAACCAATATTCCTTGCCTCTGTCCCCGTCATTAGGTCAGCCAAATTGTCAGAGTCCTCAACAGTCATCTCAGTCAGCTACAATGGATCGACACCAACGCCGCAGCACTACAAGCCAAGATTGCGGCAACTCAAAAGGCCAGCGGAAACCTGGGCAGCCAATACGGAATGTCGGACAACGATGCGGCAGAAAGCTTCTACCGTTCATACATGCCCCGCAAGTAAATCAGGACTGTGTGTATGTGTTTTTGATAGACCTCATCGAGGGAGGGGGTTTGAGTGAATGCGTCTAGAAGAGGCGGGATATTATTCTGTCTTATTTGCTTTGTTTTGTTTACTTATGGTTAATACGCGTATGCGGCAGATCACATACATGAGCGAGTCTTTTTTTTTCTTTTTCTATTCCTTCTGTACCCTAAATGTTGTCTCTTTACATTGGCTTGGAGCATGAGGGAATGTGTACCGTGATGCTGTCAAGTGCAGAAGGGCCGGTTTGTATGGGTAGACGTAATCGACCAGGGCGCAGATTTGGATGTTTTATTGCTGCATATAACTGGGTAAATCAAGCCGCTGTAGATGCATGAGGCAGGCTACGATTTATTTGTTGTCCTCATTGGTGAGCTCATCACTATAGGAGAGAAACAGTCGTTAGTTGGGAATGTTCACAGAAATCAAGCTTTCTAGATTCTAGAAAAGGAGGATTGCTTGAGTTGAGACGAGTATTTGGCAAATCCCCAGTTACACAACCAAAAGCTGCCAGCCAATAAGCTAGGCCTTTAAGCTGAATATTTAAGCCTCCAGCTGATCTTAGCGAAGCTTCTTCTAGAGTAGATCTAGCCGTGTATACGGGTGGGATAGGAATAAAAGGATATGTCTCTTACATATGATCGGAAAGTTCCTGAAGGTGAGCCTTCTGCTCCTCGAGCTTCTTCTTCAGGACCAATAGTTTCTCGTTTTCGCGCTGGCGGATGCTGTAGTCTTCGTTGGCCTTTTCGCGACGCTGGAAGGCATCACTATCGAGACGGAGAACAAGAAGCAATGTTAGCCTAGACCAGAGCAAAAGATAACAAAACACATCGATAGCTAGACAGCTCGGTAGATCAACAGGCCTTAGCAGCCCCAGATTGCGGAACTCACCCTTGGCCGCCAGTCTTGGGCGGGGAGCCAACATCGCCCGCACTCATGACACGGGTAGATACGGAAAAGGCTCTAGGACCACTAACAACAGCACGAAGCGCGGCCTTGGAAATGGAAGGGCGGATCATTGTTCAGAGAAAGAGTAAATTATGTGCAAAGTAAAGAAAGAGAAATGCAGAGCCACGATGAATGGATTAGAATTGGTATTTGAGTTGGTTAATGGGATAATGAAGCGAGAGCTTTGGAAAAAGAAAGAAAAAAAAAAGAATCACCAAGGATGAGAGGAAAGCAAGATAAAAGGCCGTATATGTATGTAGCTATGTAGCTTTTTTACTTGTCACTTTGTAGCTTGTATCCCGCCTGCTGACTGGCTACAGCCAGCTAACTGTCTTGAGCTTCAGGATGCGATTGGCCGCCTTTGAGCTGCAGGAATAGAAACTAGAAGCAATAGCTAGAATTTACCTTTTTTTGTTTGAAAGAGAAAACAGGGAAGTTGCCAAAGGCGACGAATTCTCACGATTTATGTTCTTTCTCAGGTCTGGGATATGCTCCTGGGTAGATGGAGCAACGGCAAGCTATTGCCATAAAAGCCACCAAACCAGTAACAATAAACAAGATTGCTCTTTTTCTCGCTCACTACCGTTCTCGTTTCCGTTTTGTTTCCCTCTTCCACGCTTGCCCGTGACCCATAAAAGCAAAGCAAACAACTACTACGGGGCGGGTTTCACGGCAGAATGGAAGGTGGAAGGGCCGCCCCATTGTGAGATGGAGTCACGTGGACAAGAGCACTGTCTGACGTCTTTGCTGCCCCACTATGGGGTTTTGGGCTTGCTGGCTTTCCCTGGAGGGTTGAGCGACATTGGCGAAGAAGACCGGGTTATCAAGATACCAGCCCTTTCTTTGTTCTGTCGTAAGCTACTAGCTGATGTCATGAACATTTTTCACATCGTGGAATGGATGTGGGGCGGAGCGGAGTGGCGTGTCGTGTCGTGGTGTGTAATCGCATGGCATAGCAACTCGCATCGCATTGGTGCAAACCCACCCCCTTACGACAAGGACAACAGCCAGTCTTTTCTCAAAAATGCGTCTTGTTCAATACGAAGGCTTTGCCAGGGAGACTAGCGGATGCAGGGAAGCTTCATTAATTTGACTGTCTTGGTATTATTGTCAGAAAGTCCAAAGCAAAAAGACAGCAGACAACAAATACATCGTGAGCCGAAGCGAATGCTGATAGCAATGCCAATCTTGCAGTGACAATAAAAAGACACGGCTTTGGCCTCCGATACTCCCGAAGCTAAAAGTAAACATAAAAAGCATGCATGCGCAAGGGAACGGGCAGCTTAGCAGTAGAGGAATCCGAATTCAATGCTCAGAGAACCAAGCAAGTAGAGAGACAAATGCAATGCATTGTACCATGTGCATGCTTTCAAAATACACTGTAGAGTAGCTAGACAAAGGACACCAAGCAAGCTGATTGAGTGCAAGTTGACTTGACGGCGCCTATGCCACCAAACGAGCTGTTCTACAGAGCGCCAAGGCTAGCCTGATGCTCTCCTAGAAACCGGTTGACAATGGCTCGACATCGGTGGATGTTGGGGGAGTTGAGCATGGATTCACGGGCGTCGTGGGGTGGAAGACAGACAGCCAGTCTAGTCTGTCTAGTCTACATTGTATGTCACTGTAACCTTGTTACACGTGAGGGTTGTTCCGAATTCCAACAGGGCTGAGCAGCAGTCAGATGCCAATTGCAACTGTTGTGTGGCTTGATGGGCCTGCGTGCTATAGGCGAGCGGGCGGGCGAGGGTCGGAGGCTCTTTTAGTAGTCTTGTTCTAGAACTAGAACTTAGAACCAACTACGTTGCTTGGGGCTCGGGTCCGTGCCTTGTTTCGTCGATTTACTGCCTCCATCGTTTCGTCATTTTCCGGTTGCGAAACCATTCTGTCTCGTCTCGTATTGTGCTTGTTGTCTTGTCTCATCGTAATTGACACTATCAACATTGCTAAAAACTTCCTTTTCCGTCCACAATTTGCCCCGTTATTTGGTCGACAATTTGCACACCTAGTTGAGAATTTAGCATCGCTAGGCCTGCGTCCTGATTATTGATCTTTGCCGGGGAGGCGAGGGGAAGGGGGGACGGCAGTTAGCCAGCTAACCACAACAAACTCTTGGTAGAATAGAAAAGAATGACAAGGAAGCATGCCAGTGTTTTGCCCCACCTTTCCCACCTTCACAACCTCTGTAGACGGGCACGAGTGAAAAAAAAAAAAAGGGAAAATGTGAGGCAGGCACGAAAAGGACAAGGGAAGTTGCCCTCGTTTCCGACAAATCACGTTGACTAGTTTGGCTTTACCAGTGACAAAACCAACAGGAAATCCGTGGATTTGGCAAGCGCCAGTTTAAGGGCGGTATTGAGAGGGGTTCTGTATCCTTCTCAGAGCTTATTGTAGTCATACTAGCATTTGTTAGTTAGCAGCCCAGAAACCCAAGCCAAGAGAGGCGGAACTTGAAAGATACCTTGTCACACTTAGTGAATTACTGCCTGGAGAAAGTACACCCCCCTCCTCCGTACACATATGCAATGCGCTATAGTTAACAGCGGCATGTCTCTTAGTGCAAAACTCGAGCAAGCTTATGCTGTTGCTGTTTGTTGCCTTGCTGCTTGCTGCTTTCTAGTCGCTTCCTTGTGCCAGGTAGGCAAGTAGGTGCCTTCCCTATCCTTCTACTGCCTGCCTCGCTGTTTTCTTTTCTCTTTCTTGTCTTTTTGCTCTTCTCCCAATCCATAGCCCACTTCTTTCGTTTTCACTTTGGTAGTACTTCCTCTTCCTCTTTTTCCCTCTTGTTCTCCAACAATTCTCAACCCTCCCTGATTTTTCTTGCTCTCTACTATCGCGACTGTTGTCTGTTTCTTGCAGTTGACTGCACATATTTCTTTTCTAATTACAACCATCTCTTTCTTAGGTATGTTCGTGGTTTCGAGTCAAACGCTCTAATCCATCGCTTTTCTTCGCTGTCCTCTTCTCCTCCTTTGTCCCCCCCCCCCCCCC
>NETT01000175.1:0-43426 GCA_003449175.1 Ceratocystis smalleyi
GGGGGGGGGGGGGGGGGGGACGGAGGAAGTCGATTGGATATGGGTATACGTGGGTGGTGGGATTGATAACAACAGGTCTTCGGATCTTAGTCTATCAGGGTCAGCCAAGACCTAACTTTAGTGTGATTGATGCGAGGGTCCCATGGGGCTAGTAATCATAATAATAAAGCGTGCATATTGGCTATGGGATTGGTTCGATAAAGGCATGTACATATGTACCTTGAGGGGGAAGCTCTGCAAAATAGAAGCTCGAAAAGGCAAGTACAAGTACAAGTACAAATACAAATACAAACACAAACAAACGTGCGCTATAGACACAAGGTACTAAGTACAAGACAAAGCCAAAAGAGTCCAGGGCAAATGCATAGAGCAGGAGCTGTTTTGACAAGACAAAAATGCAGCATCAAAGGCGAAGCCAAGCGCAAGACGTTGGCTAAGCAAACAAAGCGATACAAACAAACAAAGGAAACAAAGGAGAGACTAAAGGGGAAGGGAAAAAAAAAGAAAGCAGGTAAAAAAACTCGCGCTAGCGAGGCGATTCCCTCGCTCCTTTCTTGTTGGTATTGATCAGGGAAATGTGGCTCATTGGTCTGTGAGACTTTCTTACGGCGGGAAGGCAGAGCCTCGGCCAATTTGTGTTGAAAGTTCAAGCCGCCACAAAAAATGAGACAACTCCAACATAATGGAAAAGCAATGCACACATCCACAAGCATTGCCATTCCATGCCATGCATGTTGCGCAAGAGAGAAAATTATTTCGAGTGTCTGCTTGTCCGTGTTTCGGCGCTTGTGCTGAAGGAGAGAGCCCACAGATCGCACAACTCAACAGGATTATCAAACGGCTCATTTGCTTACTAATGAGGCCTATGATGCTGTTGCCCTCTTTGGGGGTTTTTTGTCGTGGCTCATTAAATATAAGCAACTGCACAGTCTGCGCTCTCTCTGCTCACTCTCTCGACGGTTGCATCAGGGAGATAGATAGACCTGCAGTTTTTCTCAACCCCCACGTCTGAAATCGTTCGTCTTCGTGTGCATTCTGTTTTTGTATAACTGATTATAAAGTGGCCCTGCTATTATGGTATCACATTTTAGCCAGAACTTGTGGGTGGGTGTGGGTGGGGTGGGCAGCAGCAAATCCGTTCGCCCCCCACTGTGCATCTATTCTCATAGAATGAATATTAGCCGTTAAACACCCGGTGGAGTCTTTTAACCAACCAACCCTAAAGTCTCTTTCCCCTCTTTGCCCCGCTCTCCCGTCGCTTTCCAATCACGCAGCATCAGGATTTCAGCCTTGCCTTGATTTAATGTGCCTTGATTTGTCGATGCTCAGCATAGCCTTTTACAATACTTAGCCTCATTACCTGCCGCGACGCCTGCTAGACATTATCGCCCTCACCTCATAATGGCGCCTTCTCTAGCTGCAGCCCTCAAAGCTGCCACTCTCAACGACCACGAGGCAATTCTCAATGCCGCCAATGCCAGCTTGAAGACCTCTAAGAATGACACTTTTGCCATCCACACTCGTATTGTGGCCTTACTGAAGCTCGACCGTTTTCAAGATGTTCTAAGAGCCGTGTCTGGACTTGGCGAAAATATCAAGTCGCAATTTCCCTTGGAGATTGCATACGCCATGTACAAGCTAGGACAATTGGATGATGCTGCCCAAGTTTTGTCCACTTGTACTCCCAAGACAGAAGCAGTACAGCAATTAGAAGGCCAGATCGCATACCGTGCTGAGCGCTTTGAAGATGCCTGGAAGATGTACAATAGCCTGGAAGATGGCAACTATAGCGACGACCTGTACATTAACAAGACTGCCGTTCTCGCCCAGCTGGGATGGCAAGGAAAGGGGAGCGACTGTTGCGTCACCGACCCCAACACTATCACTGCATTTGAAGTTGCCTACAATCTTGCTTGCCTTCAGATTTCAAAGGGAAACCTAATGAGCGCTTTACATCTTCTGCAGGTCTCCAAAAAGCTATGCGATGAGCTGGACGATTTATCAGACGAGGAGAAGCAGAGTGAGCTGGTACCAATTTTAATACAGCAAGTCTATGTGTACTCGCGCTTAGGATTCACCGAAAGGGCAAAAGAACTCCAGAAGCTACTTGTTCTTTCCGAGTGAGTATATGCCACACTTACGACCGTTGCATCGAAAACACCAATACTAATTGTGTTATAACCTTCATAGTGACTGCGGCGAAGACACCAAATCTCTGGCAAGGGTCAATTCGGCTATCCTGTCCTCTACTGAAGCTTCGAACCGGTTCCTTGCTCAACGCAATATTGAAGGTCCGATATCAATGGCCAATGGACAAAAGCTATTCAACTACCAACTATCCTCACTCCGACAACTCCAATTAGTGCTTGACCTTAGCATTCAAAAATACAAAGGCACTGGTAATATTGCCAAAGCAAAGTCCAAGTCAGGCCCAACTACCTCGGCAGCTGTAAATGGGTTTGCTCCCATTGGTGTTGCCGCCTTAGCTTGGATGTCGCCAGAGAAATCACTTGCTATTGCCACCGACCTCCTCGAAAAGAGGCCATGCGACGTTGGCCTGGCTCTCACTGCAATCCAATTGTGTGTAAAGGCAGGGTTGACTGATGTGGCTATTAGCCACATGGAAAAGATATTCAAGGAACTTGATGCCGTGGAGGAAATCGAGGCTCTACAGGTCCGATACTCACCTGGCTTAATCGCTGTAGCAGTTTCTCTCTACAAATCGGCTGGCCGCAACTGTGTGGCCCGTTCCGAGCTGCGGAAAGCAGCGTGCTTTTGGCAGAAATATCCTGACACAACTTCCAAATCATTGCTGATCGAGGCTGGCTTGGAGTTGCTCAAGTCGGATAAGATAGAGGATCATCTGTTGGCTAGTGAGACCTTTTCTTTACTTTTGGCTTCTGACGCCAAAAACAACATGGCAATTTCTGGTCTCGTGGCTGCAGTAGCGGGTACTGACCAAAAGAAAGCCGAAGCTTTGGCAGTTGAGATTCCCGCCGTGAAGACCCTCACCAAAGATTCCAATGTTAGCGCTCTTTTGGAGGCTGGTGTTGCCTCAAACACAAAGGTAAATCCTGGCATTAAGCGCGAACTTGCTATCTCTTCCGCCTCTAGTGCGCCAGCAACGAAGAAGAGAAGACAAAGGAAGCTACCTGCAAATTTTGAAGAGGGCAAGATTGCGGATCCAGAACGCTGGCTCCCTATGAGAGATAGAACATCCTCGCGCCCTAAGGGCGGTAAAAAGGGTAAAAAGAAGGCCGAGGCCTTGACACAGGGAGGCTACGTCAAAGGAGAGGAAACGTTAGAGTTGGTGGGCGGAGTTGGTGCTGTTAAGGTTGAGAAGACACCTCAAGTGTCAACAGCGGCCAAGAAGAAGAAGAAGAGTAGAAAATAAGGGTCAGATTGACATAGAAGGTAAATTGGGGTTGGCTAGAAATTAAGTAATGACTACATTGTATGGGGGAGGGGGCACATTTGTTCACGTAAATACATGGTGAATGAGTATAAAATGTTGAGTGCAATAAGTAATGCATGGTTGATAAGTCTAGAACCTGTAAAGGTAAATAAGAAAGAAGAAGGAGAAGTGGAAAGTAATTGTTGGCTATACACCACCAAATGGAAACAAAAAAAAAAAAAAAACTTGGAATTATGATTTCTAGAAGCCGTGGAAGAATGGAAGATAGATGAAAAAGACGAATGGAAATGTAAAATATCCGCACAAACAACGTATTGGGGAAAATGAAAAGGATGAACAAGAACAAAACACGGGATTAGAGAAGAAGCGATTAAGATGCTATGCCAATATCAGTGTCATCAAGGAAACCAAATACTGCAACGAAAAGAACAATGAATGAGACGCAAGCCGGACAGAGGAAGAACCTACGGGTATACGGGAATCTATCCAACCACAACACAGAGAAAAGAGTAAAAAAGATAAGAAAGGAAGAAAACAGCGCATGTCCATCAAAGGTGCAAAGCCAGATGACAAACAAAGCAAGCCATAAGCTAGAGTTCCAGGCCCCATAAGATGGCAATGGTGTGTTTGAAGCCCATTTCGACATCATGATCGGACTAATCATCCTGGGGGGTATCCTGAGGTGGACCTTCAGAAGGATGCTGTTCCTGTTTCTGTGCTTGATTTTGAACATGGTCTTCATCGGGTTCAGCATCCTTGGCGTCGATTTCTAAATCGCTAGAGTTTTCAATCGGAGGGAGTGGTGTTCTTTGGCCTTCTGAAAAGCTTACGGCAATATCGCTTTCAGTATCCGAGGGCGCAGCAAGCTTCCCTGGTGTGCTATGGGAACGGGGGGGATGTGCTGTCGAGAATTTTCGATGCAGCTCACGAAAGCTTCGGGCCGTTGCAGTGCTAGCACTAGCGGCCGAGCCCCGTCGTTCACGCCAGTCATCAAAATCGCCTAGAGCAGAGTGGAAATCATCATCTTCAACAACACCAAGGCTTGATGGTGACATTGACAGGTCCGTCTCCGTGCGCTTCGATGGCAGGTTGTGTATTTCACTGCCAAAGTTGATAACCGAAGCCTTTTTTCCATGTACAGTAAAACTGCCATTACCACGAGCTAGGCGTTCTTCCTCGTCAGTTACTTGGGCTGGCTCCTTGCCCTTTTTGGAGCGAGTGCCTCCCTCACGAAGGGTACGTTGCAAGCTACGTCGAATCTTGCTACGATCAGCCTTCTCTTTCTCGGGATCGACGTCAATGCCACCATGTTGTATGCTGGATGTGGTAGTTTTCCAATTGCGAGTAGTAGATGACCGAAGAAGGCCGGCTTGCTCTAAAAGATTGTGTTCAACAATATCATTATCATCCCCGGATTCTTTCTCAAGTTTATCTACGTCCGACTTTCGGTGAGGTGACGTAGTTGAAGATGAGGAGGTGGCCTGGAGGAGTCTTTCAGCAGCACCAGACTCCTCATTGGGACTAGAGGCGCTTTCTGATCGATAAGAGTTGTAATGAGCGGCTGTTGGAGAGGCTGTAGCTTCATCATCCTCGGCTTCAATATTCGAGGAAAGATTAAGATCGCTAACGCCTAGTTGTGGCGACAAGGAGAGGGATAGAGGAGTCTGTACCTTGACACTAGCCTTTAAACTTCCTGAGGTGATAGGAGACTTGCCAGGATGACTATCGTTGGATGGCGTTGTGGGACGAGAAGTCTCAAGTGTAGCATATGCGTCTTCCTGAACTGATCCAAGTTTGCTAGATCCAGGCGGACTAATGAGAAGTCGCTCCTCTTCCATATCTTGCATCAATATATCCCGGTGACACTTGAGACGCCATATTTCAGCCCGTGTCCACTTCAGCTGAGCAGACATACGAGCAGCAGATAGAAGTACCTGCTCACGTGTTTTTACTTGGATAGGAGCCATGATTTGTAGGTGGCGGGCATTGCGTAATTGGAGGTCTAGAAGCTTTTGAGCTACGCTCAAGCGTTCGTCAGCCTCCACGACCTTGTCAAGTATGACCTGACGCCGTGCTGCGGAAATATCCTCAGCCATTTTGTGGTCTATTCGCCCCCTAGTTATTGAGACTTCGCCACTGGGGGTTTGTACAACCTGTGCCCCATCTGCAGAATCAAGACGACGGATAGCTCGCCTGCTTTGACCATCGTAGTTGGCCCCTACAACCCCACGCATCCGGACCCCAGAGGTCTTGAATGCGGCAGCGTAGTTGAGCTTAGCAAGCCAATCGTTCATCTCCATTTCATCGTTGGCCAAGAGAACCTCTTCAAAGCCACCATGTCTGACATAAACAAAGGCGTGTTTGTGTTTTTTGTATGACATGTCGTGCAAAGCAACGGCACCATCTGTGGACATCAAAGCATCGGGTTTGAGCTGCTCTAAAGGCGGCTTGAATATGACAGGGACATCATCATTCCCTTGCTTCATATGGGTTTCGTACTGGTGCATCAAGCTTTTGATCCACACTGTGTTGTGGAAGAAATACAGCTGAGCACCAGTGAGGATGGCACCCCATTCCTGCCACGGCGATCGTGTTTTCTTTTTCTTAGCATTCTTCCTCCACAAGATGCCAACTTTCGTCACCTTGATATCAACGATGCCTGGGTGGGCCACCTGTGGATTACTGGCGGTCTTTTCCGTCATGAAAGCATCTGGTCGGGAACGGGCAGAAACAATCTGTAAAACACCAGTTCTGAAAAAGGTTTTTTGAAGTTCTTTGAGGTCTAGGCGACTAGCTGTTCCCAAGTATGTATAGTGATCTTCGAGACTCATGACATCTTTGAAGCTAGGCCTGAGGGTGTCAAGTTTACCGTCCAGTATAAGTGTGTAAGGATCAATAGGCTCCTTGTTTTTCTTAGATATTTCGGGCGGTGCGCCGGGGAAGATCGGCCGTCTTCTGCCTTTGTTCTGACTAGGACGTTCGCTGTTGGAATCGAAGTCATCCTCGACATGAATGAACGGTGTATATGTGATGTTGTCATAAAAGCAGTCGAGGATATCATCGTAAACACCCTGCTCTCGTGTGTTTTTTAGATAATCGGCTTTTTGCATCTTGTATTTGTTGTTCTTGTTGAAGACATCAGTGTGCAAGATAAGGAGAGAAAAGGCGACAAAATATGCTTGGTCTGGATTAGCATAAATTCCAGGATTGCACTCATGGTAGCGATTGGCAAACGCCACCAGACACCGGTCAATTTGCTGAGTTTCTTTGGGTAGTTCAGCTTCCATCAGTAGTTTGCGTAGAGCCATATCCATAGGATCACCGAAGAAACTAGATTTGCGCATGTAGCTTCGTAGTACGGCGCTATAAAAAGGATCAGAGCTCTTGGATAAGGCACTAGCAATGCGTCCGCGTGGAATATGACCTTCAACTCTGGCAAGATATTTGACCGGGGTGTCATCTTCCCGCTTCTCTGGAAGAGAGAATTCTTCACGGACAAGTTGCAGAGAATTGTTTTTAGAGGGAACAGAGCCAGGGGTTATTGGCGTTAGGTTGCCTGGACGTCCGATAATAGCATCAGAGTTGTGACGAAAACGGCCTAGATTAAAAAGATCGACGAAACTCTTGCGATCGCCGAAACTCTTGCGACCGCTATTGAATGAGAGACGAGAGCTGGGAGGGGCGGGATTTTCGTCATTGGAATCATGACCAAGTGAACTAAGTGTTGACGATCTGCCTCTACGCGTTTGGGTCCTGATTGGCGAAGAGCGGCCAGAGTGATTGGACTGTGGGCGAAAGAGTGCAGTGGCAGGCGAGGGAGACAAGCTTGGGGCAGCAGCGGTTTTACTACGAACAGAGCGCGGTCTGGGTGTATGCGGGGCATATGTTTTTGACCTTGAAACGGGACGATCAGTGTTTGGCGAAAAGGATAGTGAGCCGTTATTAGGGATATTGAGTGAGTTGCTGGTGTCAGATTCAAAGTGGCTATCGTCTCCAAGGCTAACATTGGCCTTCTGGGGAAGATGACCTGTCGGGAAAAAAGGCTCTGCGGCTCTTGTTTTCCGATGCGTCAAGCGGAATATTGAGGATGAGGATCGCTGGTTCACACTTTGTGGTTTAGGGTCAGCTGAGCTGACATCGGATGGTCCGGATGAATCAGATCGTCGATTAAGCGTAATAGGAAAGGCCATAGTATCGCCAGCCTGACCATCTAGGGTCGGAGCCGGGGAAGATGAAATAGGGTCTATTGAATCGAAGCTGGTATCTGCAGATGGCGGACTGCTGGACAGAGGGGTTTGGAGATTGCCATCCAGGTTAACTGAAGGATTGAGAGCTTGAGATGGTTTACGTGACAACGAGCCTGAGCTGGGCCCGGGCCCGGGGCCAGAAGGGTCAGAGGCGGAAGGTGGCCCTGTTGTCAGTCTCGAGGGAGATGGCTTTTTGAGAGTGTTGGTTGATGGATTCTTTGGTAGGCGGAAAAGAGACAGCATCCGGCGAGATGGTTTCTTTTGCATGGCAACAAAGTCGCCAGTAGGCGCAGTGGTAATAATTCCAGGGGCTAGATGAGCAAGAAAGAGACCAAAGTATTGATGGTTAGAAAGACGGGTTCCCTGGTTGCCTTGTTTGCTTATCGATGTGTGGATACGTGATTTGATGTGATAGCCAACAGGAAGGATACTTTCGATTCAGGGGTTTTGCGGTGGAACGGGTATGTTTGGATGGGACAACGGTGAGCAAGGAAAAAGAAGAGAAGGACGGGGAGGGGACATATGGGAAGACAGTACATACGAGGAGCAGGAAGAGGGGGCGGTGGAGATTCGTCCAATTGCTTTAGACGGAGTGGAAGTTGGGAGTCGGAAGCATTGCGAAAGCGTAGAGAAAAGCGCCGGTTCTTTGTATTGTCGCTAGCAGTCGTGGAAGAGGGCGAGAAGGACGACTGGGGGATATCGTGACTGCGACGTGTAGATGCAGCAGGATGTTGATGAGTAGAAGCAGCCAAATTGGAGTGCTGCTGCAAGGCTCGATGGGTTGTACGACCGCGACTAAAGTTTTGCTCCTGCGTATCGTTGGCACGGGGTGCGAGAGAAGCAGCGGGATTAGAATTGGATGTATCAGTGTTATCAGTGACAGTGTTGTTGGATTGGGTATGGGACGTTGCTATTATTTCATTCCTAAAATCAAGATGGCCAGCTGCGTCAGAGAAGGAAGACAGGCGGCTGGATGGGAGCCGAAGCTGTAGGGGCCCGTCAAGTTGAGATGATGGAGTGTGGTTGTCCTCTTGTGGGAAATTGACTTGGGCATCGTTTAGAGCGTTGGAGGCAGAGAAAGAAACAGTGCCAGAGGTAGTAGCATTGGAAACAGTATTTGGGTGGGATCGGGGCGAAGGCACCTGGCCAGCATGGAAATCGACCTCGCTTTTGTTGGCGTCCTGGGTTGGTGTTGGGCTGGAACCCTTTTCCAGGAGCTGGCCCGGATGGTGATCACTGGCATCTGCCGCAGTGAGACTTTGCGGCTGACTGGTGTGGCGTCGCATATCGGACTCGCTGGCCATGATGCCGCGACGGCGAAGGAAAGACATGGCAGGCGCAATTTCTCATGATAAAGGCAAAATTGAGAAAGGGAGGAGGGCGCAGAAGTCGAGCTAAAGAATCGAACAGGGGATAGAGAGCCCGGCCAAGCCGCAAACAGCCGGTCCTGGTTGGCAGCTCTGAGCCCTGCGAATCTTACACTTGTTGACTTGCTTCGTCGGGGACTACTTGTCGAGAGGCGAGCCTCTTTCGCAGTTTCTACTCGGCACTGTGTATCGTGAGATAGATCAGATGCAGAGCGTAGTTTGGTACGGGATAATATCGAGCGTGGTCGGTCGGTGTTTTTAGGGCATCCAGCCACAATTTTGGGCTGGGAACGAGTACGAGGTTTTTGATCTTTACGTCTCTTTTTGGCGAGTGTGATACTGGTGGGAAGCACGGAGGATTCTGGTATAAAGGGAGCGGGAATCAGATCGCAGAGAGCTAGTTGAGTCTAGAGAGCAGCAGCTTCACCCTATGGCAAATTTACGCCTCAGAGGGAGGATGTTTTGGATGAATATAGATTGGGGGAGGGGGTATATTCGTTCAGCTTGCGACAGAAGATGGAGGCATGCACATGTACATATATGTTACCACAGCGGATCCATAAAGGGGGGCAGGGATCATCATCAAGTTTGAAGGAGCGCAATCAACTTGGGGAGGGAAGAGAATTCGCCAAGATCCAAGGCGGGAGGATAAACATATAGATGGATCTCCAAGATTCCAAGAATACAAAATCGTATCAAAAATGCGAATCTTGGGAATTGGGAATTGATGGTTGCCAGCAGTTGGATGAAAAAAAATAGCAGGGAAAGAAAGTGGGAAAGTGTAAGCATTGGGAAGAGTTGAGCCTCGATCCCACTAGCTAGAAATTTGCAGCGCTGTGTTCTCTGTTGATGTCTTGAGATATTAGCACGGAGACAGTTTCATTTACGTGGGCGAAGTAGCCACATTTCCCATTTCCCATTTCCTCAATCCAAAACCTAGCAGCTGCCAGAGTATGAGATCACCACCTGCTTTTTTGAGGTCTTGCTTTCTAATTTTGTTGTTTCCGTTCTTTTCTCGTTTGGAAGCTCGAGCATACGTAGTCGTGCGTTGAGTTTATAGGAACTCGTCATCTAAACAACCATTTTATTCGAGCAAAAACCAAGAAAAAGAACAACAAGAATTCGGTATATAATAAATGCATAGAGTAAGCCTGCAACTGGCGTTATGCAAGCTATTAAGGAGCTGAAAAAAAGCACGTCTTTTACCCTTTTATATTTCTTTCCCTTGTTTCCTTTTCTCTTTTGGCCTAAGCTTCCATACTGGATGTGGTAAGCGCTGTTGTAGAGGACGCTTTCCCTTCTGTCCTCTTTGCCTTGCCTCTGCCTTGCCCCGTTTTCTTTTCCACTATGCTCTCTCAGCGCCTGTACTCGGGGTATCCTTGCCCTATAAACACGCTCCCCCTCCCCTGCTGAACAGCCTCCTTGCCATTCTGCCCATACCTCGTGACTGACCATATTTCCAGCGTTAGGCACCTGTACTCTGAGCCGAATACATGTATTTGCCAACCCAATTATTTTTGTCATTATTTTAGTGCTCCATAGATATGTCGTGCCTAAACCGCCGAGAACAAAAGAGGCCCGACAGTTCAAGTAGTGTGTCTTGATTTCTCTCATCAGCGACGATATGGTGCCCATATTAATAATAATATCTTTAGTGTCCTTCCGACCCACTGTGTATACTGTGCAACATAGTAGCGTGCAGTCAGGCAACGGCCGGCAACTTGGTTTCCAGCGCACTGTCCTGCGACAAATTCCCTTTCTATAGCCTATCAGGCAAAAACGACAAAAGACTTGCATTTCACCTCCTCACACGTTCCCCAAGCTTTGAGCACCATTTTCTAGCGGGAATCTTCACGGCTGACTTTCTGGCATCTTTCTGAGCTTTCTACCCTGTCCCTCTCTATCTATTGCATCTGCATCGGCTGCCCGCCTGCCAACATGCATTTTCGCAATGCTCTGGCTTTTGCTGCAGTTGTCAGCGCTGCAGCAAACGCCAATGACCTTTCGCAATCTGCCACCCAGCTTCGTGCTCCGCCGTCTTCATCTTTATTAACGCTGTGGGCTTGTAGATCCCCACTAAAGTCTTTATTGAAAACCTACTGTGACGATCGCCTTGGTTCCGGAGATCCGAACGATGACCTACTGTCAAAATACTCGAACCATATGCTCCTACGCCTTAAAATATCGACTGCCGAGGAACACAAGACTTTCTACGATGCCGCCAATGCGCTTCTGCTGGATGTGTGGTCTGTATCCAATGGCCATGTAGATGTCAGAGTGCGTGCCAATGACGTCAAGTCGCTGATAGGCCTACTACCTGAAACTATGCAACACGGCATGTCAACTTTGTCTCATGACCTAAGTGAGAATATCGCAAATACATATCCAAAGGCATTCCTAGATCAGTTGCGCTTGTCGCAAAACCGCAACACAGCTGCATCTTACTCCGAAAGTGTCGTCGCAGCTCTCACAGCCACAAACGATGTTTTCTTCCAGGATTACCAGCCGTTGCCTGCAAGTAGAGCTTCCTTCTATCCATCCATTTGTCCTTTCTGCTAACTCAAGTGTCATTGTTGACCCTATAACAGGTTATACGCAGATGGATTGATCTCCTACAGGCCATGTTCCCAACCCACGTCAATTTAGTCAAAATAGGAACGTCTTTTGAAGGCCGTGAAATAACCGGTATCCGCATCGGAGTCAATGCGGACCCTTTGAATGAAGCGCCCCGCAAGACAATCTTGGTGATCGGCGGCCTGCATGCTCGTGAATGGGTCTCAACATCAAGCGTCAACTACTTAGCCTGGGCTTTTGCAACTCGCTACGGCAAAGATCGTGTTGTCGCCAAAATTGTCGAGTCCTTTGATATCATCTTTGTGCCCGTTCTCAACCCAGACGGGTTTGAATATACATGGTCTAGCGATCGTCTATGGCGCAAGTCGCGACAGCCAACCGACTTGCAAGACTGCCACGGCTTGGACCTAGATCACACCTTTGGCTTTGGCTGGGACGGTTCTTCGGTAATGCACAAGAATCCGTGCTCCGAAGGTTTTGCTGGCGTCAAGCCGTTTGACGCGATAGAAACCCTTGAGCTTTCAAACTGGGCTCGCAACGTCACCCAAGACAACTCAACCCACTTCGTCGGCCTGATAGACTTACATTCATACTCGCAGCAAGTACTCTTTCCTTATTCTCATTCATGTCATGTTGAGCCTCCCAATCTAGAGAACCTCGAGGAACTTGCTGCTGGCTTGACAAAAGCAATTCGACTTTCTGATGGCGGCATGTATACTTTTGCGTCCGCCTGCGAAGGCTCCCTTGCCAGATCTAGTCCCCATCTAGAAACCGGAGGTGGTTCTGCCATTGACTGGTTTCATCACGAGATGCAAGCCCACTACAGCTACCAGATAAAGCTGCAAGACACTGGTGTCTATGGATTCCTTCTCCCTCGCGAGTACATTATCCCCAGTGGAGAAGAAATGTTCAGTGCTTTGAAGTATTTTGGAGACTATCTTCTTGGAAACAACGGAATTGAGCATCCTAGCCTTTCTGGTGCCACTACAGATAGCCAGGATGTCTTGTCGACGGCAGACAATAACGAGCTCAAACTCCGCCATCGGAAGTAGCAAGTAGGCGTACACGACCGAGCTGTACCTTCAGGCTTGCATTCATTTGCGGTTGTCCTATGTAGCTTTTGAATTTGGATTAATAACTTAGCCGAGAATAGGCACGTGACTTCTATGTGATGATGTACGTGTCCGTTTTTGATAGAACATGTTTGGAATCGTGTTGGAAAGTTTTCTATGTGCAATGTTGCACGGAATATCGTGCCGTTTGCCAGCATGGAACCCGTGACATTGCCAATAGGTAGGTGAAATAGCGGGGTAGTCCTAGTAGCCTAAAGCAAACATGACGCTCGTAAACATAGCCATTGACTTGATGGTAATGTCAGCGAAGAAGCCAACGAAGGCACCTCCAAGACGACCCTCGGGACCGTTCACGGCGTATCCTCTGCCATAGAACACACGGCTAACGATCCACAGTGCACCGAGCGAAGCTGAGGCCACAGGGTAACGCAGACCTGAAATCAGCAGGGCGCCAAGCCACGACGTATGAGCCTCACAGTAGTTCAAGTGAGCGCGCTGAGCTACAGAAATCGCACAATTAGGATATAGACAACCTTTAAGACAGACAATTGAGGTGGGGAACGAGCTGCCATCATGATAGTAGCACGGTGGCACAGTAGCACCTACCACAGTTGAACTGGAAAGCCTTGGGATCCTTGGCCGCAAGTTCATCATTGGCATAAGCAATAGGATACTTGATGCCAGCAGCCTTGCGATAAGCCGAAACTTGGAGCCCCAGAGCAGTGTTCAAGAAGAAGCTAGTAGCAGCAACGCTAAGAACGTAGCTATTAAACGAGGTTAGCCTTACGCCATATCCATGATTGTATCCTGGGCGATTCTTGCCTCACAAGACGGGAGGAGAGGTACGGCTTTGTTGAGAGATTGGGGGGTTTTATTTAACATACCCAAACTCGCGAGGGATCTCGAAAATAACTGACATTGTCAACGAATGAATAAAGCTGCGCGCTTTTGAATGATGGCCGGAAGTTACTGAATAGGAAGCCTGATAGTTGGGGATGCGCGTATCCGGCTATTTATCCTGATCCTTTTTTTTTCTCCTGAGGCCAGCTTGATGACTAGAATCCCGTTTTAGGTAGAAATCTCTAGACATGGACAGGAGGATTATTAAGCATGGTCCTACAAAGCAATACAGGCGTTACCTATCATAAAATATTGTTGCGCATTCTCATGGCATTCATGTAAATGATGACAAACATTCAAAGACCTTACTAGTAGATCATTGTAAGTGACGTCGTAGCTAATTCCCCAGCAACAAGGTAATCAATGATTTGCAACTGTCAGTGACTAACAACACCGATCAATACATTCATATACAAAAAGCCTAAAACATAGAATCGTGAAACAGTGGCATTCCCGGAGGTGGCACGCAAACAAAGAAATACCATGTCGTGAAAAGACCAACCGCGCGTTGTTTAGTAAGAAGTTCAATGCTACATGCTCACTTTGATCACTTACTATAGTCTATACATCTTCAAACTCCATATCATCATCCTCGCTTTCGTCGGATACAGGCTCCTCCAGCTTAACCTTCTTAGCCGACCTACTGTCGTCCAAGTCAGGCACTGCTATAGATGGCGCATCTATGGTGACGGCCGCAACGACATCTTCAAAGTCATCCTCATCCTCATCGGACCCTTCTTCTTCATCCTGCAGTTTGAGGCGTTCCTGCTCTTCTTTTAGGCGCAGGAAGTAATCGTCAATTGCGGCATGGTCCTTGTTTGCATCCGCCTGGGCGGCCAGAGCCGTTTTGTCATCTTCTTCGGGTTTGATTACCGGGAGGGAGGAGTCGTCGTTGGCATTTGCCGAGAAAGAATCCCCCGTAACCGTCGAGTTAGACATCCAAGAGGGCAGGGCGTTTTGCTGCGCAATCTTTTCCTTGCGTGTTTTTTCCGCGGCAATTTCGGCGTCAGTAGGCCCATCTGAAGCAGAAATGCTGACTTCGAGTGACTTGGGCCCGGTGTTGGCAAGGCCCTTGACAGCGGTTGGCCTTGACATGCCAATATCTACGGGCATAGATGTAGCACCCGGATTGGATGTATCTCTCAGCACTGGCCGCGAGTTGGCTAGCGCATGTTCAAAGTTATTGTCCGGCACAAAGACGCCATCGATTTGCTGCAGTCTTTCTGTGATGAAGTTGATTTGGTTGTTCATGCGTGTAGATTGCTCATGGCCTGTAGCGTTGCGTTCAAGATCGTGAACAAGTGGGCTTCCGCATCTCTCACATAAAAAGCCTGCCGATTCATCGAACGAAGAAAACACTTCGAGGTTTGTGTAATCGGCACCACAGGTATTGCAGAAATACTCCTTTTTTTCTGTTATCGTAATCGAGTTCCCTTGAATGTCTTTCGTAATAGTATATACACGCCACTTGATTGCATCAAGAGTTTGACGGTAGTCGATGTAGTAGTATGTTTGGGTGACTGGTCGCGTTTGACCTTCGCGTAATTCTGGACGGCCAAATCTGCAGAATACAAATAATTAGCCATTGAGAAACAACATTTGAGCCGAGCTTTGGGGGCATATTAGCATACTTGTGAATTAGACGCTCCTCTAACAGCTTGCCTACTAGCTTGTGGAGATCTTTGATATTCATGGACATGATATAGGCGAGGTCATTGTCGCGAAGGCTGTAGGTGCGATTAGTTTGTCAGCTTCAAGATATAGACTCGGAGGCCATGAAATAAATGGCATCATTTGACCTACGCAGAGTGTGTGATAACAGCATCCACGATAATGATGTGCCGGGTCTCATAAAAAGCCCGAGTCACCATGCGGACAAGATTTTGGGCGAGATCCATTGCGAGTGTGTTCTTGATGATAGGAAGCTTTAGAGAGCACGATGATGCGAAGTAAGCAAGCCCGAATAGGATGCGACTTTTGCGACAAGAAGAAAGGGCGTAGGTTGAGGTGAAGCACAAGAGGCGCAAGTAGATAAATTTTTATTGTCTTTGGTGAAGAACAAAGATGAGGAGGACTGAGCTTGAGCGTATAGTGAGAAAAAACAACAGGGTGGGAAAAAAAAGCAAGCGTCTCAAAAAGCCTGGAACATAGAAACGAGCGTAATATATTTGTGTGTCTTCGGAAGGGAGAAAAACATGGGATCTGGATATACAAGTGTAAACGGCTATTTTCGAGCTGAAGTTTGGATGGCGTTGGACGTGATACTCAAGCTGCTTCCTCAGCCTTGCTCCACTTTAGACGTCATGGGCTGCTCGTATAATACAGCCCAGCAGTATACGCAACTACACATAGCAATGCTAACAAATAAAATGCATCAAGATACTGAAGAAAAAAAACCATCATTTATTGGTTCCGAGATCAAGTAGTCTTGATCATTGCGAATATCAGATATCACACGTGAGATGAGAAATTAAAAAAAAACCTGGCTCTTGTGCATCACATCAAACACACACCGACACCTGAACGCCATGTAATCTACAATCGACTACATACACCTATAAAAACCGTTTCTCCATCAACTTCAAGTGTACTTGCGCAACTATAGGAAGTCATGTTAGCATAACAGAACAAGGCGGCGAATATGAAACCATCAAAATCGAAACTTACATCCAAGGTCATGGTCTTCGAGCTGTTGACATCTTGGTCGCGATACACCCCAACCAAGCTCTCGCTGTCTTGGAATAGGCCAGCCTTCAGACTGATCACAATGAACTGCATGCCAGGGCCCGCGTGCTCGCGAATATACTTCTTGATCTTTCCCACATTGGCGTTGTCGAGGGCAGCGTCGACCTCGTCTAGCACGAAGAAGGGACTTGGCTGGTAGCTGTGGATGGCAAATAACAAAGCCAAGGCAGCCATTGTCTTCTCACCACCCGAAAGATGCTCCATGTCACGGAAGCGCTTAAGCGGGGGCATGGCATGATATTTGATACCAGAGAGGTACGGTGTGTCGGTATCTTCTTCAATGTCGAGATACGCCTGCCCACCAAGAGGATAGGCCTCCGAGCGAGTAAGGTCACGGTAAACATTCGATATTTGCTCCTGAATATGTGTAAAGGCCTTGCTGAAAAGTTCAAAGCGGAGAGCCTTGACCTCATTGAAAGCATCGCGAGCCTGCTTGTGCTCGTTTCGGGCATCTTCAAAATCGCGTTCCGTAGACTTCAGACGACCCTCGACGCTTTCCAAGCGTTCAATAGCACGCATGTTGGGGTTGAGCTTTTCAAGTTCTGCCGTCAAGGCTGCAACCTTCTCTTCCAGGCCTTCCTCGACGCTGGGATCGTCGGAATCTTTGAGATCGTCATCTAGGTTGTCAAAATCAATCTCAATACCGTGATCTTGCATGGCAGCATCCATCATCTGCTCGTCCTCATCCTCTTCGTCTAGCTCCATAGCATCAGGGTCGGGGACAAGAAGAATGTTGTCTTGGTTGGGGAGGTCATCCAAGGATCCACTAGCAAGAGGGACGTTGATCTGCTCCATTTTACAGCGACGCAAGAGATTGAACTTGGCATTGCCCTGAGTTTGAACCACGCTTTCCAAAGCACTAATTTCCTTCTGGAGTGCATCAATCTCTCTGCTACGTTTCTGGAGCTCCTGACGAGCCTCGGCTACTCTCTCGGCCTTTTCATCAAGTTCAGAGCGGTACTCCTCAAGAGTTTGCTTAAGTGCATCAAGCTCCTCTTCGGCCACAGCAAGCGACTTCTGAATCTTCGTCTTTTCGCTGTTGTATCCCTTAAGGTCTTTCTTGCGCTTCTGTAGTTGGGCTTCGAGGTTGGAGACGCGAGCCTTTGTGGCGTCACATCGGCTGTTTTCCCAGTCAAGGTTTCCGTTGAGTCTTTGCTTCTGAGCGCTGAACTTGCTGCGCTCTTCGGCAATCTCCTGCTCCATGCTACCCTGCTGAGCATCATAGTCTCGGATATCACTGTAGCCAAGACGTCTGCAAAACTTGGCAAAAATGCTATCCTCAACCACGGATATTTCTTTCTGCAATTCAGCAACCTTTTCACGGATTCGCGCGAGAGCTGCACTTTTATCGGCAAACTCAGGTTCTAGATCCGCCAGCTTTCTCTGCTCATTATCGGCGAGTTTTGTCACGTTGGCAACGTTCCTCTCTAGGGCGTCAAGTTCATTCTTAGCTAGAGCATGACGCTGCTGGAGACTAGAAAGTTCGTTTTGAAGGGCCTCCTCCGCATTACGCTCACGACGGGGCAGCTTATCAAGCTCTTCTTTGGCAGCCAGTATGGCGCGTTCCAAGTTTTGGACATCGTGCTCTTCAAAACGCCTCTTGCCTTTTTCTGGGCCACGCCCTCCAGTCATAAGTCCTGCCTTGTGAATGACATAGCCCTCCAAGGTGACTGCTTTCACTGGTGTCTTGAGCGTGACGCGTCGGGCAATTTCCAAACTGTCACACACAACGGAATTTCCACAAGCGTAAGCCATGGCACGCTCATAAACAGAATCAAAGTCAATGGTGTCAATAGTAAGACGAGCGCCATTGATACCCTTGATGGCAGTGTTAACCGCATTGACCTTAATGTTGTCTAGAGGAATGAATGTTATGGGAGGAAAGCGATGCTCCTTGAGATACTGGACACAAGAGATGCCCGTTTTTTCAGTATCAACAACAACCGAGTCGAAATCGCGGCCAAGAGCGACAATAACAGCCTCATCGAACTTCTTTTGCTTGGGCTTGCAAAGGCTGCCTATACGGCCCTTGACTCCAGGATAGATGCGCTTGAGAGACATGACCATTTCTTTCATGCGAGCCTCACGATCGTTTTGCCGTCTTCCGTCGTCGGCTTCACGGAACTTGGCAGATAGACTTTCGATCTTCTCTTCCAACTCTGTCCGTTTTTGATTTGTCCGTACCCGCTCTGATTGCATTTGGTTGAACTGCTTTTTTCTGCTGTCAATTTCCTTTGCAAGTTGCTTCACGGCAGAATCAGTAGCGAGCTTGCGTTGATTCAAAGAGTCAAGTTCAGTCTTGTGCTTTTCGAGAGCGGTCTTGGCAAGATCAATCTTGCCTTTGAATGTGCTAACTGTGCTTTCATCTGTCTTTTGTTGGCGGACAAAATTGGAGAGACTTGACTGAATTGAAGATGTTTTTGTGTTCACTTGGTGTCGTAGAGCTTGATACTCTTTACGGTCTGCGTCGGTGACCTCTTTGCCTAGCTTCTTCATGCGCGCGTTGTATTCCTTTTCGTAAAGTTGCTCGGCCTTCTCTACAGTAGCAAGATCGGACTTTGTTCTGTTTACCACATCCTGATATTGTTTGACGTCTTTTCGAGTCGTTTCAAGGCGGTCGGTAAGATTAGCATACTCTTGATTGATCGTTTGGATCTTCTCTTCGATAGGAACCAAGCCAGTCTGGTTGCTTTCCATGTCACGCTCCTTGAGGCGAATTGCTCGCTCAATCTTGCCGATTTCTCTACTGGTAAAGGACTGGTCCTTCCTGGCTTCCTCGAGCTTCCTCTCAAAGGATTCTACGTTGCGGCGGTGTTCTTTGAGATCTTCCTGGTGATTGCGGATCTTGGTCGTGGACTCGTCCATGGTAGTTTGGATATGGTAGAGCTTCCAAAGGGTTCTCGTCACAATTGCGTCGTCACGTTCGTCAGTTTTGCGCTGGAAATTTTCCGCTTCCTTCTTCTGCTCCTGGTATTGCTTGATCTCGGAGTTGATGCCACGACGGCGCTGGAGTTGGTGGTTCGCGTTTTCGGCAGCAACATCAGCTTCAGCTTCGAGTCTCTCATACTCAGCTTTGTAGTCGAGGCTGCCTGAGATTTGTTCGATTAACCGGGTCAAATCTTGAGGCGATTGGGCGGCAATGGCCTCGACATCGCCCTGAAACACAAGGAAGTTTCGTGCCTTGATGAGAATATTTTCCGCTTCCAAGGCTGCGTTATACTGCTGTGCCGTTACAGCTCGTTCGTTGATTCTATATTCGCTTGATCCTTGGGTGGTGATAGAGCGCTTCCATCTGACCTCCTCGCCAGCATCATCTTCATAAACGGCCATGACCCATGCGGTTCTAGGATCATTTCGCGAGGAATTGTCGGGAGATTCGGTGTCTTCGGCATCTTGTGCTCCCTCTACTGTAGCCGAGCCGTCGTCGTTAATCTTGGAAGTTTTAAGTACACGGCCTCGATACACAAGATCTTTCAAGTGCGCGGATCTAAGATGGGACGACTTTATTCCTAGGACGAAGGATATGGCATCCATACTGGGGTAGTTGGTTAGATTACAGACTAACATGTACCGGCGCACTGGAA
This sequence comes from Ceratocystis smalleyi, assembly GCA_003449175.1. Taxonomy (NCBI): domain Eukaryota; kingdom Fungi; phylum Ascomycota; class Sordariomycetes; order Microascales; family Ceratocystidaceae; genus Ceratocystis; species Ceratocystis smalleyi. The sequence goes on from NETT01000175.1 coordinate 19,906, forward strand.
TTTGACAAAGCTTACGAATTTGACTTTCCAGATCCATTGGGGCCGATGATGGACGTGAAGTAAGAGTCACCAAATAAGAGCGTATGATGGCCTTTGTAAGACTTAAAGTCTATATAGCTACCATGTTAGCTTCAAATCAAAACGAGAGATAGGGCAACCAATGAGCACCGGGCAAACGTACTGCAAAGCTCGAGTCTAATGAGCTTGCCCATTTTCGCGGGTCAAGCTTAGGTGCAGAACTAGATGGTGAGCTAGTGGTTTTTGGGAGCAAACGCCTAGTGCGATAACCAGTGAGGACACCGACGACGCGCTTTCTCAGCTGGAACAAAAGGAACTGGGGAAGTTGGTGTTGATGACGGGTCTCAAGATCGCGGGGTGGGCTCTCGAATGCGCAACGCAGGCTGCGCAGGGAAGCAACAAGGGGATTAAAATAAGGATTAAAGAGATTCTGGCAAAAACAGGTCCTGTGAAGGCGAAGTATGTCGCATAAAAGGCAGGAACCTGCGAGAATATAAAGCAAAACAATTTGTCGTTGGATTATCTTCTTGAGTAGTTATCGCAGAAGCCCGAAAACTAAGCCGGCCTAACAATGGACCATTGACAGGTCTTTCAAGAGAAGACAGCGCGTTTCGCGACACATTTAGACAAGGCATAGAGAGTAACAGTAAACGCGCTTTTTTTGTCGCTAAATGGCAACCTCAACTCGGTGGTCATTCCTCAGCCTTGTATAGCAGGTCACATGACCTGGCAGCTGGCAATGAAGGAGTGCTGCTTGCTGAAGCTTGGACAACACCATGAACATGAAGGAAGGCATTAAATAATATCGATTGACATCATCGACTATCTTAGTGGACGGTAAATATATTCAAATTCAAAATCGACTCTCTTAGTGTTTTGTAGAGTCTCCGCCACAGTTTCTAGGAAACAATTGAAAGTTGCATGTGTCGAAAAAAAATACACTACACGTAAATACTCGAAACCTTTACCCAGGAAGCCCAAATAGCAGGACGCAAAGCTGGGGTAGGCATCGAGGGAGGGGATGGTCCAGGTCCAAGGCCGTATCCATTTACGAAGCTTGCCATAGAGCTATGTTATAGCTCTTACTAGAGATCATTCCAAGCCTAACTAGCGATCATGCGCACGCATGAGTATCTGCACTTTAACCTCCAAGTAAATCGTGTTAGGCTCTAATAATTTGCAAAAGTGTAGCGGCCGAAAAATGCCCATCTGAACAAGCTGTAGTGTTGCTAGCTAGCCTCTTCCGGTCCTTAGAATGAAGGTGGTTCTGTTTTAGATTATGGTTTCTATTCAGCCCCTCCTTTGTCATACAAGACATCATTCCTACATTCTCGCTTGAAATCACTTATTCTGTACCTTACTGGCATCACACCACCCTCCCTACTTGTAAACCCATTAGCTGTCTTCTCTACCAGGCTGCTATTTTGCCTTGCCCCCGCATCATCTTCCAAAACAACGCTAGAGCAACAGCAATTGTGCGCCAGTGAACCCGGGTTTTTAAGCTCAACCGCGCAGTAAGTATTGTCCATCTATGCTGCGGCTTAGCCCTACTTTGCCATTCGTTTTGCTTCTGAACTCTTCGGGATAATTAACATCGCCCTTTTGACTGTAGCTTGACGCTCTAGCGAAGAGACCAGACACAGAGCAGCAAAAGCCAATTCACTTCGATATCTTCGTTCAACATGGAAGCAAGTAACAATGATTCCATGGCTGCGGATGTCAAATCCTCAACACCGAACCCCCTATCTTCTTTCAGCGATAGAGACACTCCGAGCCCCCCTTCGATAACAAACAATGGGGATCCAGAGCATCAGCGGTCATCATCAGTCGATACTTCGGACGAGGCACAAAACCCAAATACACACAAGAGACCCCGAATCTCGCGCAATTCGTCCTTTTCTGCTGAGAGCTTTTATCAGGACGAATGGGAAGGTTTCCCTCCTCTTGATCGCTTAACAATCTTGGATATACTTGACAACTTCGCGTTATCGCAGCATTTTGAAAAGCTTCAGAGAAGCATTTCGATACAAAGGGAAAAGGTCCGCCAGTCCCAACAAGCCTTGAAGTCGCATGGTAGTCATGCTCGTGAACGCATGGTTGAAGAATGGAGAAGACGAGCTCCGTCGGCTGAAGAGCAGCTAGAACGCTATCGCCAACGTATGCGTCGCAGCGTTGAGGATCTAGGCAATCGTTGGAGTGATACCAAGGCCATCACCGTTCGTGAAAAGATATCCTTCATCTGCGGAGTCATGAATGTTTTCATTAGCGGCTACCTTCTGGGCCGTTTTCCACAATACTTTCATATCTGGTACACAGCACAACTCTTCTATTTCATGCCTATTCGGTGTATTGCCTACCACCGCCGCGGCTATCACTATTTTCTCGCAGATCTTTGCTATTTTGTTAACCTGCTACTGATTTTGAGTCTTTGGGTGTTTCCCAACTCTAAGCGCATGTTCGCTTCTGTCTACTGTCTCGCCTTTGGAAACAATGCCGTTGCTATTATCATGTGGCGTAACTCTCTAGTATTTCACAGTTTTGACAAAGTGACATCTCTCTTCATCCATATCATGCCGTGTGCCGCTCTGCACTGTATTGTGCATCTGATATCTCCAGACCTACAACGCGCTCGATTTCCAGCTGCCTATGCGATCAAGACAGCACCAACTGACTCGCCAAACAATTATGCAACTCTCACATCAATGCTGGCATGGAGCAGTATTCCTTACGCCATCTGGCAATTATCATACTACTTTCTCATCTCCATTCGTCGGCGTGATAAAATTCTCGCTGGCCGTCCAACATCGTTTACTTGGTTGCGCCGCTCGTATGCCAAGGCTTGGGTTGGACGAATTGTCCTAGCTCAACCAGAGTCTCTCCAAGAGCCTATTTTCATGGTGATCCAGTATCTCTATGCGGTTCTTACCATGATACCATGCAGTCTATGGTTTTCAAGTATGCCAGCATCTACGCTATTCCTGAGTCTCATGTTTACCTGGAGCGTTTACAACGGTGCTACCTTCTACATCGATGTGTTTGGAACCCGGTTCCAGAAGGAGCTAGAGGCTTTGAAGGCCGATGTAGCACGATGGCAACATGCTTCAGAAGTCGAAGGGCTTTCCGGGCCTAGTCCTATTGAATATCCTGCAACCTCGACACATAGTCCCGATCACCCTGGCAATATAGGATCTCATCAAGAGGCTATAGATCCCGGCATCAGCAGCCATCCTACCAAAGGTACATCTCCAAAGATCGTTCCGCAACTTCTAGCCAACGGGACAGCCAATCCCATCTCTTCTAGCATTGATGGTAATACAACAGACGGTCTCCAACAACGAAAGTAGACATGCTGTAAACCATAAGTTGCATGCTACGCATATGTAAGTGCTGTGGTTATTTGTTATTAACTAAGCGCGACGGTTCTTCCACTGTGATAGTATAATTTAGTACATCTCTGTTTCCCATCATTCACCACGTGCATCAAATGAAGACAACATGTTCTGTGTTAGTAATCATCGTGAGTTCATTAGATGGTGCTATTTCATTAAGAGGGAGCGAGCGTCCTAAGACCTACGCATAGCTCCCAGTGGTCAATCATTCCTCTCTGTAAAGATAATGAGAAAATAAGAAACTTCTTCGCATGCATTCCCCGATGCTTGCTCTTGGCAACGGCCAAAAATTGGTTATCATCGAATTACGGCCCAGTCTGATAGCCGACTACTGCTTTCGTCTTCTTCCTTAGCCCCAGGACGTCTACCAAAAATCGACCAGAAGCGAAGAGTTTCGTCGCCAGCCCCGGTCACCACAACACGGCCGTCAGGACTCATGGCTAAGTAAAGAACACGGTAGGTATGACCGGTGAGACTGGCAACTTGAGTCATGGATGGGTACTTCCATACTACAATCTGATTTTGACTGTAACCGTGGGTGGATACAATTTCATTGGAGTTTTTGGACCATGCAATGTTGCAAACTTGACTTCCTGTGTCAACTTGATTGGTTATTGTCCCATTGATGGTATCGTGGAAGATGATCCGTCGATCAGCTGTACCACCTCCAGACGCAAGTAATCCACGTTGGTGGGGAGACCAAGAAATAGCCTTCACGGCAGCTGTATGGTCGGCAAACTTAAACAAAGGCGTGTCTGAGAGCTTATCCCATACCATGAGCTTGTTGTCGTTACCACCACTAGCAAGCTGGCCATCCTCACAATTCCATTTAAGGCCACACACTTCTTGCTTGTGGCCGACCAACTTCTTGAGCCATTGGTCAGGAGCTCGGACGTCGCGATGGTAGATAAGGCGATCGCGGGACCCGGAGCTTAGAATATGCGTGTTCCATGCAAGCGAACCAACACGGGCTGTATGTCCCGTCATAGTACGGAGTCTTCTAGTTCTTTCCGCGTCCCAGATTTGTACCAAGCCCTTACCAGTTCCAATAGCAAGATGTGTGCCCTTCTGGATCCAGGAAACACTGGTTACCGTGTCGTCTTCAAGAGTGCAAAGTTTGTTCACCCTACTCGTTTGTGCATTCCAAAGATAGACACTTGATCCCAGCCCCACACCAAGTACATTTGCACTTCCCCAGTCGACCAAATTCAGATAAAAGTCGTCGGCTAGCTCTGGTGCGTCCAGCACTTTGTAGGGTATTTTGCTAACAGCGCGTGGCAGCCGTCGAGGACTTGTAAGCATTTGTTGGCTTCCAAGTCGGACAGGGGACAAGCTGTATATTTCAGCCCTGGTGTCCAGATTTGGCCCATGTCGTCCTTGGGGGGTTTTAGATGGTGTGGGATGGCCTTCCACACTATGGTATGCAGGCGACACATACGTGAAGAGGTTTTTACTCGGCGTAGAAGGGGATATATTTGAAGCCGCGCCGTTTCCCACTGGTGCTGGTGGTGTATGGGAGCGCATCCCTGACCCGCGCATTGAAAAGTCATGAGGCACACTGCTTTCGAAAAGCTCTGCACGCAAAAGCTTGGAAAATACCCGGTTTGCTTCTTCGGCTGTACAAATGCGTCAGTGTTTGGTTTAAAATAGCATCGACAGACAGAAATCTCACTTTTTTGGAAGTCTAACTCGCCATGTGGCGTCCGCTTTTTTGGTCGGGGCGGGGTAGCTGGTGAACCTTCTTCATGTAGTAAACTGAAGCTAGCCTGAAGGTCTTGTCCTGATCGTGTAGGTATGAATCTGCAACGGCACGTTAGTCGGACTTGAAAGAATGGCAAGGCAAGAAACTTGGCAAATACACACCGGTCGCCGTTTATGCGCTGTCGCTTACGATGAGGGCTTGTTCCAAGCGCCGATCCATTTTCACGAGCTTTTCGTTGGGCTTCCCTCAAAAGCGCATGATCAACGGCATCAAGTTCCAGTGATGTCTGCGCACGGCTTGGCCCAGTACTAGCTTTGGCGGTGCTGTTCAAGGACTCTGTCGACTCCCCCATGGTCATCCTCCGTATATCCGATCGTGATCGATCATGTCGTGGTGCCGTTGGGGCAGTTGACGTGGCCCTGGCTGACGATAAAAAAGGCTCTTGAGGTGAAGAATTGCGGCGTTGCCTAGGTGGCTTTTTACGAGAGGCGCTACTTGTGTCTTGTCTTTGATCCCGTGAAAGTGTCATGACACAGGCAAGGTGTTCGTTCGTTTTCGTAAGGAATATTGGCGTCAAAGAAGTACGATATCAGACGAAACCGTATGAGAAAGCATGAACAAAGGGAGAGTTGCTACGTGACCTAGATCATCAAATTGCAAGGCCAACTTTTCAAGCCCGCGGAAAATGATTGTTTTCGGGACCAGGTACGCAGCACAAGGCCAACAGCGAGATATTTTGTGATGGGAGTTTCGATGTCGCGTTGCGGAGGCCAAGCGTCAAGCAGGCAGTGTAGTCACAACGTATCGCAGTATAGATTGACCTTTGTGTATTTATATTGGGAAGTGGGCGTTGAGGTGAGTTAAGACAGCAGTAGGCACAACGAATGATGCGGATACAACGACAGTGTGGTAATTTCAACGACACACCAATCAATCGCTTGCCAATGCGAGTGAAATTTACAGCTGATTGATCGAAGCAAGCTCGTCGTATGATGGAAGAGGTGCAAATGGTGAAGGTCGTTGGCGTTGGAGAAATGGTGGGACAAAACGCTGGGGGAGAAAAACAAACGCTTAGGCGGGTTGTCATGCGACAACTGAAAGTAGAGGTAGGGGATCGTTTAAGACTACAGGGAAAAGATACAAAGGTAACGAGAAAAAGATACTTCAAAACAATAATCTCATAGAGGGGCGTAGGTAAAAAGTGTATGGAGAAAATTCAGGTACAGGCTGAGAAAGGAGATGGATAAAAGATAAATTGCAAGTTGTAGGCTGCAGGCTAGCGGTAATCAATCAGACAAAGATGGAGACAAAATAACTGAAGGAGCGATGGAAGCCGTGCTCTGGCTATTGGATGAAAATAGTGAGGTAAGAAGGGGACAGTATGGGCAAGAGCGGGAGAGGGAAGGCGAGGAAAAGATTAGTAACGCAACGAATGCTGCGTAGATTTAGAAAGGCTACTGCTTCACTGTTACAATCTGTTTCTTTCAAGAGAGCAACTCCCTTGTGTTTCTTTGAAGAGCAAACGCCAACCTGATTGGGCAGCTCACAGTAACAATAATCGCATACAAAGCCACTGAAGTCACAGAACATCCCACTAAAAAAGAGCTCTAAACACAAAAGGATTTTGAGTTAAAAGAAAACAAAAGCAAAGTATCCTCATTAGCGCGTACTGTGGGACAATAACAAACAAACATAACGGATAGGCAACGGCCAAACCTACGGAAGAAGTGAATTTGTCTCATGCCAGTCGATGCTTCAAAATGTCAGGGATTTTTCGACTGTTGGTAAACACAAACTTCCCTCCACACTGAACGCTGCCAATATCAGTCCGTTTCCACGGCATTATTGCCCAAATTTTGGTCAAGCTACTACACGTACTAGAACACACGGAAAGAAACACAGGTTGATATGTTGTCTTCTGCCCTCTATTCATCTCCAATGCACATGTCATCGTGGTGATTTTTATTCGTTGCCGCCGTAGTTGATTTTCATAGGTGAAAGCATGTCACAAGTCCCATACGGTGATGGAAGTATTTATGAGAAATAATTCAGATGCTCTCTTGTTTCCCTTGGCATGGAAAACAAGTGCAATTTCATATCCTGGCATCAATAAAACATCACCCAATAACAGCCAAAAAGAACCACGAGGATATGATAAAAACACCAGTTATACACACGACAACGCAAAAACGCAGGGAAGCCTCCATTGTTGACTCCAAGAGCCAGGCTGTCACTCTACCCTCGATACCAGTATAACAAATCATCCATAGGACCGTTAAAGATGGCGAAAGCCGGGATGAAAAAGAAAAGTCCTATCTTCGGACTCACGCTCTCCTAAGTCTGGGCCGACTCGGCCTGAGCTAGAAGCCTGGCTCTCCAGTCTTCGCAGACTTTCTCAAAGCCACCAACAACATCCCCGCATACGGAAGCGCATTCTCGATTCTCCAACCGCTGCCCCCAATTGCCCCGGGCAAGCCATCTTTCGCCTTCTTCTCGGAGCTCATCCTCATGCTTCATCTCAGCTACTAGTTCTCTCGTACTTTTTAGTCGTCTCGTAGCAGTGGTTGTTGTTTGACGAGACATGTGAAGAGTGTCGGTTAGATAATTTAGCGTCTGCACAAGATCACTAGACATGGCGTGCAAGGCAGTTATGGCGCTCAAGGCCTGGGCCGAAGGCCGGGGCATCGAGTCGGATAGACTGGCCAGCAATGGTATCATGTCTTCAATTATTTGAGGGTCCGATGGAGGTGCGAGTGGTGATAGCAAAGGAAACGTAAGATTATGAAGTTGTCTTGTCTGGTGTGACAGATGTGTTGTCAGAGCTGAATGGGCAGTGATGAGTCTGTGAAGCGCATATAGCTGGTTGGTCAGCGTGATCAAGCATGTTAATACGTGGGTGCAAGCATTGCAACGAACCGAGTAGCCCCTCCTTCAACGCCAGCCTGAGATCCCAAGTCTTTCAAGCTCTCTGTTACTCTAGCAAAGACGCCGTCTGCAGGACCGCCTGTGTTTTCAACTCCTCTTCTTGCCAGAGATTCAACGGCATCCATCTTGCTAACGAGCCCGACCGACATGGTCCCTGGTGTTTCCAGGTCTGACTCTGACCCGAATTCGCTGCCGTCATACTCACTACCAGCTCGCCGATGGCCCTTTCGGTTGGGAGATGGTAAATTCAACATCGAGTTCTTGGTCTTTGATTCCGGGTTATGTGGGCTTGCTCTGTCGGAGCTCTCGGAGGCATCATGTTGTACCTGAATATCATTGTTACCATCATGAAGTTCGCTATCAACTTGGGGGGTATCATCATCGTCGTAGTATTCGTCGTCGCCGGATTCATCAAATGCATCAGCAAGCTCATCAGCCAGATTTCCTAGACCAGAGCCGCTACCCATTGCACTGCCTCCAATCTCAGTAATGTCGAAAGAGTCCCGCTGAGCAAAGCTACTTCGGCTGGGTGTGGTGGGGTCTTGGAGAGAAGAGTTGCGATATTGAGAAGGGGAGTTAAATGGACTCCCCTGGGTGATTGAGGCGTGCCTCGAATGTATCGGAGTATGAGACATGATAGCGTAGTAAAAACAGTAATCAATCGGCTCGTTCCGGGAAACGTGAAGATGTAGTGTCGAGATACTAAGTAATTTAGAGATGCGACAAAACGAGGGGGGAGGGGGCACGATGGAGCCTAGGGAGTGGGAAGTATTGCAGAAAAGCCTCTATCTAACCTTGTATCAATGCGGTTGCGGCAGGTTACAAGATAGGAGGTAGTAGCCACCTTTATGGCCAAATGACAGCTTGGTTATAAAGAGTAGTAGAGACAGAGGAATAAAAAGGCAAAATGAATATGAATGAAAAAGCAAGTCGAAAGATGTAATTAACAGAATCCGCAGCTCGTTATTGGAGGAGCCAAGAAAACTTGTTGACTGCCTGCTTTGTGAGCAAACTTAGATTCAATCAGGCAGGGCTGGGCTGGCTAGCGATAAGTGTCGAGGCTCCCAAAGAAAACGGTCAGCGTCGGAGGCTCATCGCTTAGTATGAAGCAGGACAAGGAAAGAGAAAAGGACAAGGGGCTGTTTGTATAGGTCGAACTCCAAACAGCCAGCTACAACGACAGTGACCTCTTCTTTGGCTCTTTGATCAAGGCATAAAACAAAGGCTTGTCAAGGCAGAGGCACTATCTCAGTTGAGCGGCTTGTGGCCGTATCGTGCTAGACAAATGCGCGAGCACTTCCAACGCAAAAGAGCCCTTTGAGCTCTAACAACAAAGCGCCAGTTGATCCTGCACATGTGTTTGAGGCCTGAGACATGACATAGGCGCCATGATGATTATAGATTAGTCATGGCTGCCTATCCTATTAGCATCATGCCACAGAATAAATATCTTCAACGCCCACCCACCATGTTACTTGCTAGGACCAAATACACTAGAGCGGGGCATCTAGTACCAAAGTTGGTAATATTTCAATATACTTGACATGCAAATTCTTTGCCCCGCAGCCTCAGGTGCTGGCTGGTGCTTGAACTAAAAGGCCTGTTGAAGTTTTAGTTCTTTGAAATCTCGCGGGCTACGGCAAACTCGACAATCCACAGACTTTTGTCCTTCCCTGTTTATCTTGCCTTGTTTATCTCATCATCACACACTGAATAGGTTAGCCCTTTCAAGCCTTGCCACAGTTTTTCATAGCCAACCCAGATTGTTCACATCCGGCTACAAACGGCGTACACCATGGCAACGTTTCGCAGGTTCAAGCCAGACGATCTAAACAAATTCTCTAAATGCAATCTTGATCCTTTGACGGAAACCTATGAGATTAGTTTTTACCTTCAGTATCATGCAACTTGGCCCGCAATGTTTCAAGTATGCGAGGACGCTGATGGAAACATAATTGGATACAGTATGCCATAGTCTGTTCCTCTTTGCGATGACAAACGACAAATGCCTGACTAGTCTTTGTCTTCTGACGCACTATCACACGAATACTTGCTAATCACAATCGTCTGTAGTCATGGGCAAGGTGGAAGAATCGCCTCCCATCTACAAGAACACAGAGCATTACCTCCCTTGGCACGCTCACATTACCGCTTTGACGGTAGCTCCATCCGCTCGTAGATTGGGAATCGGCAAGATTCTAACGGACCAACTTGAGCGCGCAGCCGATGATAACGATGCTTGGTTTGTTGATCTTTTTGTCCGGAAAAGCAACACGAAGGCCATTGCATTTTACGAGAGCCTTGGTTACAGCATCTTCCGCACTGTAGAGGCCTATTATGGAGACCATTCTACAGATCCCACCGCAACTAGTGAAGATGCTTATGACATGCGCAAACCGATGAAGCGGGACGTCAAAAAGGAACATATCCGACAAGGTGGGGAGCGCTTCATTGTGAATCCAGAGGATGTCTGGTAAAAAGGGGGTCATGCACGCCATTGGAATTACGGGTGTTTGTTTACGATGTTTTGACCACAAGAACCCAATTTGGCCAGCAGATGTAGCAAATTATGTAGAAAGGTAACGAGATCTTCAGGCTATGAACTGAGACAATTCGATGTTGAGCAACTGAAATGGTTTGTTTATTTTCCCTTCGTACTGTTCCGTACGTTGAAGATACAGGCTCTCCTTTCCACCTTTGCCGTCTTTATCTAGGGTTGTGCCCTTGACAGTGACAGAGCTAACCCTTTTGGTGATACAGCTTGTGGTTGGCCAGGCTACAGGATTTTCCCCCCTAAAATCAACAAGTTGCCTTGCTTAGCCCTGGCTCTGCCTTCCCGTCAGCCTGTTATAGCGCTTAATCCATTGATGCTCCCTGAAGCCACTTCTCTTTTCTTGCCTCGCTTCTTTTTTTGTTTTTTTTTTTTTTTTTCGTTTTTTGTTATTCCTTTCTAACGAAAACGAAACTCTCACACTTCTACTTAATTTCCTCCTGCAAAGTCACTGCATCTTTTTGCTAAACTTTGTTTACTGAGCTCACCGAATCTTTTATTTCCCCAATCGCGAAACAAGCAATTCTATCATCGCTTGTATTAAGCCCCTTCTTTGTGTTAAAACCGTGCATCCAAAAATTGCAGCGAAAACACGATAATGGCTACCACCTCTATGGATTACGAGGCCACCGGCTCTTACGAGGGTAAGTGTCTTCTTTGTGTTTGAGAAATAGCACGATCAATTATCTATCGTCATTGACCTGCGGAAAACATGTTCAAAAGCAAATCTAACGCGCGTTTATTGTTTTGATTAGATGAAAATCCGCGATATGAAAACGACCGTCGCAGCGCTTCGCCTCGCCCGAGTCGCGATGATGGTGATGTTGATCGCCGTCGCCCCTCACCTAGTGCTCCTAGCAAGTATGTAATCTATGTACCACAATGATTCCGGCTTCGGCTTCGACCTCTCAGCATTATACTGATAATTTTGAACAGCGGAGGAGGAAAGGACGATTCTCGCGAGGACGATGGTGCTGTCAACCCTGGCTCAAACCTATTCGTGACTGGGATTCACCCCAAGCTTTCAGAGACTGAAATCTCCCAGATGTTTGAGAAATACGGAGAAGTCGAGAAGTGCCAAATCATGCGTGACCCTCATACCAAGGAGTCCCGTGGCTTTGGTTTCGTGAAAATGGTGACTTCAGAAGGTGCTGATGCTGCCAAGGAGGCTCTTCAGGGCGAGCAAATTGATGGTCGCACCCTCAGCATTGAGAAGGCTCGTCGCGCACGCCCTCGCACTCCTACTCCCGGAAAGTACTTCGGACCGCCTAAGCGTGGTAGGTTTATTCTTTGATCTCTTGAGCATGGCTTCATAGGTACTAACGTTGACCCAGAGCCTCGTGGCCGTTTCCACGACCGTGGCGATGACCGTCGTCGCGGCGGCGGCGGTGGTGGTGGATATGGCGGCTACCGCGATGATCCGTACCGTTACAGAGGAGGCCCTCATGGTGGCGGCTACGACCGTGGCTACCGTGAAGAACGCGGCTATGATCGTGGATACCGTGAAGACCGTGGCGGTTATGACCGCGGCTACCGTGACGATCGTGGCGGCTATGATCGCCGTGGCGGCGGTGGTGGTGACAGAGATGATGGCTACGGAGGTGGCCGTTTTGATAGATACAGTCGCGATGACCGTTCTCGCTACGGCTCACGTGGCGGAGATGACCGCCGCGGCGATGACCGTCGTGGTGGAGGTGGATATGATCGCGATCGCTATGACCGCTCGGCGGATAGAGAGGCTCCTCGTCGGGACCCCCCGCCCCCTAGCTACAATGATGGTCCACGACCTGAGTAAGTGGTAACATGGAAACACGGTACCTCTACATAGCAAGCAATCTGGTTGGTATGGAGACTAATTACCTTGGGTCTGTCTAAAAACAGGTATTAGTTTGTGAGGTCCCTAGAGCCTTGGTAGCTACCCTACCTAAACTCTATCCCCTCATCACTCTGAACACAATTCTTTTTCTTCGGCCTTTGTGACGTTGCCTCTAACTCCGCCCACGATACACTTGCTCTTTCAACTCGCTCCGCAAAAACCCAATATCAATTTCGACTCGGTACTTGTCAGTCATGATTCACGACGGATTCGAAGAAAAAAAAATGTGTTTCTTTTGGCGAATGGTGATGCACAAATTCTTTCACCTATTGTTGGAAGATGACAATATCTCATTTCTGTGTTTATCTCGGCATTACGTTCGCTTTTCCTTTTTAACTTTTTACTTTCCGCATCAATCAACCCTCTCTGTCTCTACCCTTGCAAATAACCTCGACAAATCTATATTCGGTTCGATATTGGCAACCCCTCGCTCTAGATAAACATCCTTTTCGCGCCCTATTTGTCTCACAGCCTTGCCCTTTTTCTTTGTGGTTGTCCCAACTGTCGACGTTTATAAACAGCAATTGTCAAGTGCATGCTGTTCCGTCATGGGCTCATTTCATATCCAGCCTATGCTGAACTGAAATACAGCTCCTACGTGTGCAAGGGCCGCATTTGTCAAACGGCTTGGTCCTGAAACATTTAAAAACGCACCCTTCTTTTCACGGCTTCTTCATCTGAAATGTGGGGTGTTTTACGGCGTTCGGCTCGGTCTATGTACGACTCATCTTCTTTACATTCATCTTGATGTTTTCTTTCCCGCCTGTTTTGAATGAATTACGCTCTTGTCGCCATGTCGTCTTATGAGAGGAAACAGATATCCCCTGTCGCCAAAAGTACAATTGTAAACGCCACATACAAGTCAACATATCGCTACATCTTACAAACACACATTTCCGCTTGTCTATCCTTGCTGCTCCATCGACTTTTAGACCAACTATCCTATCCGCCTTTGTAACATAACCTATGCGCTTTAACTCGTGTCAATTCTCGGCAACGACAAGATCGATGTGTCTTGTTCTTGTCATGTGGCGGTAGAGAGGTAGGTTTGGCTAATCCATAGTAAACGGCACTTGTGACGAAGTAAACTGGCTATGCGTTAAGCCACACGATGCCACATTTTATACAAGTCACGCTTCGTACCCGGGGTGGCTGCGTCATTCATACCTTGTGTTCTTACACAAAAGCCCTTTGCCGGGCAAACAAAATTACAGGTGGGTGGGTATTATAAACACAAACAGGGCACACACGTATGAGACAATGCTTCGACAAACAAGCCTGCAGATTGTACCAGCTTCACGGCTTGCTAGAAGGCTATTTCGCTTGTTGTACGCTGTAAACAGTGTGTATTTACTCGTGTATGGCGAATATGACAGGCCCTGAGGTTGGTATACACTCTCACAAGAGTCTAAATCAGCATTCATAGCTTTTTCAATCAGCTGTGATTATGCCCCATGTTTAGCAAAACCCCGGTTAATAGGTGATGTGGTACCAACAATCCCAACGTCCCTTTGCCGGAGGAGGGCTTCTTTCACGATGTGGAGAAAGCCGTCACTTCTGGCAAAGTAATGCTCATACGGAAAAATGGCACAAGATGTTGATTGGTTCCCTACATGTGAACCTCTGATTGGACTCGTCAAACATCGAAATTGCTTTTTCACATGGCACTATACGTTGATACACCGAGCCAACGAACGTGGTTGAGTAGTATGAAGAGAATGTTGGCATGTAAATGAATCTGGTAGGATCTCATCGCTTAATATAGATACAAAAGCAAGTGAAAAATAAAGCAGTGAACAACTTTTCATCTCGTCTTGTGTGAATATTGTGCTCTAGTTGGCAGGATTAGTGCGGAAGTTGAGGGTAGAACAGGCTTGATGGGGTCTGTATCTTTGATCTGCTGTCCTTGCGCTCCATGTAAGGTCGGGACTGTGAAGACAACTTGGAATGACATGGCGATCCCTTATGGTAAGTGGTACTTGGTCTAGTTGACGAGCAGCACGTCTCAAAGGCTCGATGCCAAGGCAAATGACTGGCTATTACAGGCCCGTAGACCGACCGGATCTCATATTACACATGTTAATAGCAAAACCACCACTAATGTTGAATTTCACGATGTAGTGGTGATTTTTAGCTTGCGTTGATTAGACAAAGTGTGGAAGATCAGCTCAATCCAGATACCCAAGGGGAGTCTTATGGTTCCGAGGTTAGGTGTCTGTCAAAAGGCGTTGGCCTTTGCCTTCACCCGAACAACCCTCGAGATAGCTTGCTCAAGGCCGTAGCCGCCCCCAAGTCACTCGAGCCCTGGTCACTACGAATAAACGAGCACAAGTCTCTGGAAGCCATGGACACGACGTTTGTATCTGAAAAGCTAGGTTTAAGCAAAAGTCTTATTGATGTATGCTCATAACAAGGGCCACATGGGCCAAGCCCGACTCTTGGGGCAACTCTGGCTGTTATTTGATCATCTCTGTTTCGATTTCAATTGATCTGTATGTTGTTTGTCTTCATGAGAAAGTGCAAATTGCCGCACAAGAAGAAAGGTAGCCTTGCGAGCTTAGCGTAAGTGCATGTCTATCCGCGAACCATTCGATTGAGATGGTTTGAAATCATCGATCGACCTGGATTCGCGGAAATATAGACGCGCAGCCGGGGCACCCTATGGTTCTTTCCGTATTCGTGTGCTTGACGCTGGGTGCTGGCAGTTTATTCTTTGCGTATCAAGCCTAAGCTTTCAATTTGTTCGCGAGATGGGGTCATGGCTTTACGGTCAGCGGCCTCGGCCGCGCGGTACGCCTGCTTCATAGCCATGACTCTGGCGATCTATAAGGAGCGGGTTAGACAGCGCCCGGGCGTGATAGGAGAGCGTGCATGTAACGCCGTCTTCATGTGGAACGCACCTCCTTCTTGTTGTGTAGACACTCATAGTAGTCCTCCATGGCTGGCGCACACTTCTTCTTGCCCTCCTTGTCTTCGGATGAGGAGTTAACGACATAGCAGGCCAATACTTCTTGCCAGAAGGGGAAGCAGCGACCGACGCCTGGGAGAAGAGTTGCCATAGTTAGCAGGTAGAGCTTGGAGGGCAGAAGGGAAAGCAATTTAAGCATCGGCAATATGGCAGGAAACAGAGCCCCGGTCTGCCGAGCCGGAGTCATGAGGGAGCTATCGATGTCGGGGGCTGGTGTTTATTTGGGAAGAACGGGTTGTACGTACCGCCATTGAGCCCGTAGCCTGATGACATTGGAGACGAATCGAGTGAAAAGAGTCGCTGAGGAGGATTATACGTAGGCCAAACGGAGCTGCGCTTGACTGGAGACGGCTGGATATCGGGAATATCGTGATGGTGGTGAGGAACTGCAGGAATCAAGTCGGAGCTAAAAGGCGACCAGCACGTAAAACGCAAAACTTAAGCGCGGATTGGCTCAATAGTTGGGGGAGAAAGCCATGGGGTGGTGCGGCTCTGCCACCTGGCAAAGACTGCCAGCCCAACTTAGTCATAGCTTTGAGCTGCCTTGGTGAAGCTGTATGCTATATAGAAACCTTGTCAAGGCCCCCATCGTCACACATCACACATCATCACACATCATCACACAGCACAGTGTTCAATCATTAATTGAAGCCGGCCATTCTCACGAGGGAAATGACTCCCCATCCTGCTGCGAACGTATAATGAGTCTTTTATTTTCCCCTTGCCTCTCGTTCTAATAGTTTCCAACCATGCACTCGGCACTTTCCAACGCTAAAATCGTCCTCCTTGCTGTCCATCTGGCCTCCATCGCACAAGTCGATGCCCTGGCCTGCCTGGTGTCTCAGAATGTCACCGTACTGAGAAATGATATAGCCCTCCGCATCCTGCTCACATTTCTGCCGGAGGAAGTGCCTCCTGCCCTTTATGTTCCTCTACTAAGGGAACTGGCCGGTGGCGTTTTGGAGAAGCGTAACGAGTGCGTTGATGCAAGCTTCGTTCAGTCTCTCTCGGATGAAGAGGCTGTTAAGAAGGGCCGCAAGTTGAAGCTTTCCCCTATTGCTTGGGACTCTCCAGCAGTCGATGTCCAGGGCAATCATGTTGGCCTGTTCCTCTTGAAAAGAGCATATCAGATTGGCAAAAACCCACGCCTCCTAGGCCTACTTTCCGAACTTCTTCCGCCATTCTTTGACTGGCTTCCAACGCTTCGGCCGTGGTATATCTCCCAAGTTCTGCCATTGATAAGACGCAACTTTGAGTATTATCCACAGTCACCGGCGAATATTACTCTAGAACAGTTCCAAGACCTTTCCGAAACTCAGTGTGTTGAGCTTCTGCTGTCACAGACAGGCGTCGATGCCGAGGAGAGAACACTTATTGGCCGTGACTTTAGAGGGATGATTGGGCCTTGGCTCCAAAGCTCCCGCCACTTGAAATGGCCTGACGACGATGCACGCGTTGTTTGCCCTGCTTTTGTCAAGGTATTGGAGTGGATACTCCGCCAAACAGGCAAAAGCTGGCCGGTTGCTATACAGGCTCTCGTGCAATGGAACGGGTTCGACGACATCGAAACAGGCGACTTTGAAATGCACTTGAGTGTTGACTCGAATCAACTAGGGAGACTGAAGCAAATGTATTTGCAGGCTGCCCTAGGGTGCGTTTACCTGATACCGGAAGGTAGAATCCCGGCCTTGTATGCCGCCCATGAAGTGCTTGCGAAGGTTACTCGACTTCTTGGGCTCTCGGAATTACCTACCCTTGAACAAGCAAGCTCCAACTTGGAGATGCTAGAGCCTTTTCAAGACTCTTCATTTGTAGTGCCTAAGCTGTCAAGTTACATGCGCAGTGGCTTTCTATCCTCCTCCAACCCTCTTACTACCCCGTCCCAAGTTTCTGTCCGCCTTTTGCAAAACCTGTGCGTAAGCGCTTTTCTTTTTGCTCGTATTGGGATACTACAAAGTATAAAGAACATGGGAGATCTCGTCTTTTTTTCCGATAGTCAGGGTCAGCAGACGCTTGTCACACGATATGTTGCCGCTATTGCCAACAAAATGTCGCATAATGAAGAAACAGATTGGGCCAAAGCCAGAGAAGAGCTCCTATGGCTCCGGTCATGGGGACAAGAGGACAAGGGGCGCCCTGTTGGTGTTTTTGGGTCTGTAGGAAAAGAATTCATAGAATGTGAATTCCTTAGGGTGCTTCTCGCATCAACCCGTGAGTAATCAGCCTTCGTGAGTTGCTCGTCCAGTATTGCTAACGTTTCGCAGGCTACTACAACCTCGCGCGTTTTATTTATGAAGAGAAAGCCCCCAGACCTTTGGATGCCGATGTCTTGAAACGGAACATTGTAGCTCACGCCTTAAATGCCTACGATCATGCTACAAATCCCAATCGAACACGTGGCGGCCTGAAGAAGTGTGACGAGATCATACACGCGTTCCCGCTTACTATTGGCAAGACCTCGCCTGAAATGGTCCGTATTGAAGCATTGTTGAGAGCAACACATGCGCTTAGCGAGTACTCTCTGGTATTGAAGAAAGGAGAGCCTTTCATTCCAGCTGTTTTGAGAGCCCACGGAGATCCTATTTCTATCCTAGAAAGGGTGTTAGAACAGAATCCCAAGTCTTATACAAAGCTCCAGGACTTTGTAGATATTGGCACGGATTTGATGCATGCTGGCCTCTGCTGTCCACATTCTAAGAAGCTATCGTACCAGTCTGCTCCGCTTGAAGGCGAAGAATCGGTTTTTCTAAAGCGTGTCGAATGGCGTGTCATTTCGATGTGTGTGCAAGCTGCCTTGCAGGAAGATGATTTCGAGACGGCCTACTCTTATGTGGTCAACAGGCTTTCCACAGCCACATCCCCCGAAATTGCAGGAACGAAAGACAGCTATGCATGGAAAGCTGCCCTTCAATCTGGACTTTATATACGTACACCTCGAACAGTCCGGCCGACACATGTCGGCACCGCCAGCGTTAATCCTGATATCCGACATCTAGAACAGCGCATAGAGTGCCTGTCGACAGCACTGCGTATTGCACCGGCCTCGCAGCTTGAGGAGATCCTCCAAGTCTTTAGTCAATGCGAGGAGCAGCTTGATACAAGCCTCAATGCTGAGGCGGTTAGTGAAGCTGCTTGGGAAGCGGCAGGTGACACTTCTGCCATTCCTGGCTCATTCGTGCCACCTCCACATCTCGATTTGAGGCGAACTGATTCCATACGTAGCAATCGATCGACACGTTCGACCGGAGGAAGCTCTGGCCACATCGAAGGAAAGGAGCCTGAAGAGTCCATGTCGCTATTTGATCTCTCCAAGGCTACGGCTCGCCTTGCAACACGCAACTTCACTGCCTTGTCCGGCTTTACAGTAGGAACGAACTCGCCTGCTAGATCTTTGTCCCCTTCCATGGCTAATGAAGGTGCGACAGGCTACGAGGATGCAAGACATGATGATGCGCACAGAACTCGCAAGAGAGACCAAATCCGTGATGCAGCAGTTGGAACTCTTGTGTCTGGCGTCGGGTGGTTGATCAATGCTCCAGCCTCCCAGCAAAAGGAAGATGGCGAAACATGATGATATGTATGCAGCTTGCAATCAAATCGGCATTAAACTAGTAATTCACCATCGGATGGTGCTAATGCTTACAGGGCATGTCCGTCGATGATGTTGCTCTCCCTGTTTGTTCGCTAGAATCTACTTGTAGTCATACACTTATCATGTTCTAGAATATGAGCTGCAGATATGTGTTGCTACAGAGAATAGCCTTGACACACGTGAAGCAAGCTACACAAGTTACAGGAAAACGACGAGTGGAAATTAAGCCAATCTCAAGGACAATTTCTTATTGAACGAAGATAAACGTATAGTCCTTTGAAGATATTTTGTATTCCAAAAAAAAAAAAAAAAAAGAAAAGCACGCCGTCGCAAGTCAATATGACCCTTGCGATCGTTATGAACTGCTAGTGTTGATATAGCTTCAAGTTATGCAGGTTCTGACCATGCGAATTGCTCCTGTACTGAACCGCCGGCAGAGTGCGTAAAGGAAAGACGTAGACGTAATCTCAGGGCCTGTGGAAGTGTTAGAATCATAGTGCGAAAGAAACAGCCGAGGAAAAGTAAAAGGAAGAAAAACAAAAAGACCTACACCTGTGCATCCAGAAACGCGGATGATTTGGGTAGCCTCGCCACCGGGCCCCAAGTCGGCATTAGAAATCGCTAGCAACTGCAGTTTCTGAGACTTAGGTACGGCGGTCTGCAAACTGATCCCGCTCAGAGACGCCGAGCCAGAAGTATTGACAAATTTTGCAGTAGCCTGAATCAAGCCTTCGGCTGAGCGCTGCACATGGAAGGCAATGCGAAGGTCCTTTTGGTTGTAGCAGACATGTTCAGATGGACTAGGGGCTGCGGTAGGAGTTGGCGACGCCACCGTGGCAGCTGGCATACCACTTCCCAGTGACGACATTACATCCATATTCGACATGGAAGCAGGGGCGGCAGTACCGGCAGGAGTCGCAGGAGAAGGAGCAGAGTCAAATAGGTCCATTATGGAATTCACATTAGAGCTCGGAACAGGAGACGAAGCAGCTGGGGACGAGATTGAGGCACCGCCCAGAATATCGGCTAAAAGATCAGTGTTGGAAGTAGTGTTGGTGGGGGTATTGGATGTAGGCGATGCGCCCGAGTCCATGAGGTCAAACAACAGATCCTGTTCAGTGGGCTTGACAATTTTAGACCGCCGGTTAGCAGCCTTGGACTTCTTGCCAGTCGTGGTTTGACCAAACCCGCGCGATTCATCCTTGATCTGCGGGGCCGGCATTTTCTCTAAAACACCTCGTCTAATCTCGTCGTGTGAAAAGAGATTGCTGTACTCAACGGCGCGCTGCTGGACCTCAACATCCAAGCTGGTTTGGTGAGTCTGTAGTGACCGGCGAATGCGCTCAATCTGCCCGGCATCAGTGAAGCGGGTGGTTAGTTTCATCAGCGCTGTCACGATGTACTCTGTTGTCACGCGATTGGCATAGCTGCTGTTGAGAATGAGAGAAAGCAGATCAACAATCTCATCCTCCTTGACAACCTGCACAAGTTCCTCTGCTTCATACTGTCCACCGCGCAGTAGTGCGTCGGCATATTCGCCAATGCACCAGGCGCCAGCCTGGGTCAGACTTTCTTGAGTGATATCCTTCTTCAAGTTGGCGAAGAGCTTTTGAACAGCGTAGGTCTGGAGCTCGGAAGTAGTGGCAATCAAGCGTATAAAGGAGGACAGAATAGGCTCTTTAACGTAGTTGCCAGCAAGTGTTAGAACACGCAGCAT
Source organism: Ceratocystis smalleyi (assembly GCA_003449175.1). Lineage (NCBI taxonomy): Eukaryota > Fungi > Ascomycota > Sordariomycetes > Microascales > Ceratocystidaceae > Ceratocystis > Ceratocystis smalleyi. Next base: position 40,644 of record NETT01000175.1, read on the forward strand.
GGTATCAAAGTGCCATCTCTTGTTTGGGCCAAACTTATCAGCAGCAATGCCAATCTGGGTGGTCATGGTCGGCTTGAATTCATTGTCGGCAACCTCCAAGAAAGCAAGTAGCTCACGAATCAAGACCCGCACATTGCTTTCATTGATAAGGGTGAAGCTAAGATCCAGCGCACGTCGTCTAATGCTGATATCAGGGTCACGAAGACACTCAAGGATTGTGTTGCGGTGGCGTTGCACGGCATTTGGCTCAATAGCAACCACTTTTATCAGCGTGTTGAGAGCAACATATCGGATGTTATTGTCACGGTTCGACAGGAATTTGCCCAGGATGTTGACGCCTAAAACACGTAGGCCAGAGTCCGCTTCAATGTCCAAAATAGTGAGGACGGTTTCATATAGAATGGAATTGCCGACATTTTTGCTTGAGTCGGTGTTGGTTGCCACCTGAGCGAGAATGTCATTGATCTTTTCGCTTGTTTCAGAGTCGCCGATGGCTAGGACACGCAGTAGGCGCAGGATCTTGACTTGGAGAAAGGGGTCGCAGATGCCCGTAACATCATGCTCTGGGTTATAGCCAGAAGACGCCAGACTCTTGAGAATCTTGACCAAATGAGGCACGTATTCACGGAACTTTTCAACCAAGCCTTCTTCGCCTCCCTCCTCTTCGTCGGCTTCGCACATGCTAGAAACCAGCGTTACGCCGCAAAGCAGGACGCCATGGTTGCGATCGCTGAGCAGCTTGGTTGCCTTTTCGACGAAATGCTCTTGGAGATCAGGCACCTTGCGACATATACGCATTGCGCAGAGGGCAGCCTTTCGGCTGATATAAGGGTTCGCAGTAGTGATGAGGTTTTCGATTTCCGGAAACAGGTCGCGCGACATTTCGACGGAGGCAATGTTTCCAAGAGTGCAGAGAGCCAGGCCAACGATGTATTGGTTCGAGTGTGCAAGATCACTAGAGAAGACGGGTCAGCGCATATCAACTATCGGTGGGCAGTGTTGAATTGATAGCAGCCCGGGCTCGGGAATCATACTTTTGAAGGGAATTAGTGACCAGGGTCAAGACCTCCTGGTTTTCATCAAGCAGCAAGCTAGTGGCTAGATGTCCTAGGCGCTTGTCGGCAAATCGCGGCGATGCCAGAAGCTTCAAGCATTCGATTTGGCCGAAGTGGGTGCGTTCTCCTAGCGTGAAGAGATATAGAAGCTTGGCGACATTGTTGCGACTAGAAGGGCAGAGAAGGCTTGTCAGTGGAATTGCTATAGGGCAATGGGAGTATCAAGGGAATCGGACCAAGGGGGAGCTATACCGAATGCTGTGGTCGGCGCTCTCCTCTCGGAAGCTGGCTCGGATTGCAGCGCTTTCTTTCTGGATGACGGCTCGTTCGTCGGCGATTGTTTTGGCAGCCCGCACATTGCGGATAAATTGCTTCACTGGAGAGACAAGACGTTAGTAGCTGAGATTGGAGCTCTAGGCAGGAACGGGATCACCGTCTTTGTGCCGTTGATGTCGCAAAGACGGGTAGGTAGGGGAAAGAAGAACGAGCAAAGGGGGATCGTGAACAAGGCGGGCGGCATACACGAAGCCATAGTAGGCGGCTTGCAGGCTCAAAAAGAATAAGGAGATTGCGGAAGAATAGATAGATTAAGAGTAGAAAGAATGTCTGAAAAATACAATACCATGGACGATGGCGATATTCAATGCGGACCACAAAATGGGTGAGAGAGGGGGTTTGTTAGCTGGCTAATAGCGTGAACAAGAACAAGGCATACTGGATGCTGTATCTATCTTAGAGTAGTCCTAGAGTGTTTCTCGTGGTATATTTGCCGCTACAAATCTGGATGGTAGCCTGAAGCTGGCCTGCAGTCCACCATGTCAGCCTGTATCAAGAAGGCCTTAGTGCCTATTACCGCTATAGAGGGGGCTGGCTTCGCGGGACTTTGCCGTTTCATAGGGCACAGCGTCCCAAATTCCAGGTAGCTCAACCCGGTGCTGTTGGTGGGGGGGGGAGGACTTGTTGCGCTGTGGTTTTTGACACAGCACTATAACACCTGGCCAGAGTGTCAAGGTAAGGCCTGCAAGGCTCAGCCCCAGGTTTGAGCGTTTTGGTTGGCGGAATTGTCAGCCACAGCTGGCTACAGCACATTCAGGAGAACGCCACAAATCCCCCTTACGTAGAAGCATAAAATACGAACGATCTATATGCCCAGGTCTTATTATCCTTTCGATGGGACGAAATGCAAAAGAGTCTGGCACTTTGGGTTGGCTACCAGCAACATCACGGATCCTAGGATGCATCAGTTAGGCTTTGTGTGTGGCCTAGTGATCAGGCAAACCAAAAATATGTCCATATATCAGGCTGTATCATTTCTTGCTATCTCGTGACATGTACATATATGTACATAATACTAGTAAATGCCACGAATCATGGTCGCCCATCCTCACCCAATGCGGGGCTCAGGGCTGAACAGTGTTAAGGCAGTGAGTGTTACACGCTTACGAATGCCCCAAGTCCCATCCCGACATGAGCATACATGCGTCGACAAGTATTAGCAACGTTAGAAAAAAAATTAATTTGTATATCAAAAACAGTGAAGTCTTCATACAGAACGATCAGGTACTTCACAAATCAACGCAAATGCAATAGCTATAGTATTGTTCTAACCCATTCCCTTATTTCTGCATCATCAACTGGACAAACTCATTGTCTAAAGCAATTGTCATATTAGCATCGTGTGTAATTAGCCATGTCGTTGTGATGTGACGTGGAAGAGTGGAAGGGGGG
>NETT01000176.1:4238-31002 GCA_003449175.1 Ceratocystis smalleyi
CCCCACTTTGACGTTTGGATTACATAATCAATCATTTGCTGCGCCCTTAGTAGCACCAGCGAAAAGACTGTAGATGCGGCAGCGGCAGACGACATGGCAGATAACGCAGAGGCACTACAAGCCAGTCAATTTCCGGACGATATCCTTCCGCCCGAAGGGACTTACGAGTCTCGCGAAGCTCTCTTTGCTGCTGCGAATGCCTGGGAAAAACCTCGAGGCTATACATTTACAACTGGAAAGTCCAGAAAGACCAGCAGCTATGGCCGGACAACAGCTGTTGTTGCCTGCGATCGAACTCGACAGCCTCCATATCCTTTAGTATATAACAAGCCCTCCCTCATCGACCAACTCAACAAAGAAGGCTTTTTGCGTGCCAGGCTCGGGTTGGTCCAGAAAACGGCTCAACAGCTCTCTTCTTTGCACATCCCGATTCGGTAGCATATCTGCAACAAAATCCATATGTCTTGCTACTTGATTGTGCATATAGGAAAAGTCGGTATGTCACGTCGATTCTTCCCAAAATTCCGCTTGCGTCGCGCTCGCATTCCTTTCGGGGAAACGGAGGACGACTACTTATGGGCATTACAACACCTCAAGTCTCTATACCAGCGCGACCCTCCTCCTCCGCGTCTCAACCCCACGCACGCACATGTATGCTGGTTCTGTGCTCATATTCATATTCATATTCAATCTACCCAATTTATTGTTCAAAGGTTGTCACGAATGGGGCAATGCCGGTTACACGACAACCTCATTTCTTAGTAAGAACGTGGAGGGGATGGGGAGCACCAATAGGTGCTTTGGTAACAACCGGACCCCCTCAACCCCTTTGGCGCCAACTCCTCCAGCTCTCCTGCATGCATGCTCAGTATTTCTAGATATGGCCAGTTCTCCGGTACCGCCGACTCCAGCCTCAGCCGCCAGCCCCTGCTGCGCTTCAGCGATAACTAGATAACACAGTCTAGCCAGGCCCTGGCCCCAGCCTGTTCCCGCCCTGTTCGAATCCCCCCCCATTTGTTTTGCTCCTGCTTTTGCGGCTCAGCGACAAGCAGAACATTCCTTCTTTGAAGACCTGCCCAAACGGATCACAGTGAAATGTTAGTCGATAGGTTTCTACAAGTTCTCGCACAGCTTTGTACTTACATGTGACCCTTGTCGGGCTTATTGCTGCGTACCACAATTAGTTGCTCGTGCCGCGTGGTTTTAGAGTGGTGGTGGTGGTGGTGATGCTTGCTCTTCTTCTTATCCTTTGCAAGCCGGTCGCTCAGGGACTCGATCTGGATCTTATACTGCACGCCCTCCGTCTTAAGCAGGGTCACATGGTTCGTCAAGGCGGTCAGCTCGTTTTGGAGTCGCTCTATATCCTTGGTGGCGCTGATCCATTCAAACTCGAGGCGTGAATTATGGGCAGTAGCTTCGGCCAGCTGCATTTCCAAAGATTCTTTAGCCTGCTTAAGGATAACAATCTCTGTGGCAGCATTGGACTTCTTGTCTACTTGGCCCTGAAGCTTGTCTTTAGTGGCTGCCATCTCTGCTAACTGGGCATCCAGAGCGTTCTTAGCTGAAGTTAGCTTGGCAATGCTCTCCTGTGCGGCAGCAAGGCTTTCTTCCAGACCAGCAGCCTTGGCAGCCATGGCCTCAGCTTCGCCAGTAGCCGCACCCAGCTTAGACTCGGTATCGCCCTTTTCGGCTTCGACAGTCGACAGGCTGGCTTTAGTAGCCTCGAGATCTTGTGCCAGGGCTTTCTCCTTGTCAGTGGAAGACGCGCTTAGGGCATCCATCTGAGAACGGAAGCCATCTGCATCGGCCTTGGCAGCGTCTAGAGCAGCAGTCAGCTCGGAAACCTGGGCTGCGAGATTTGTGGCAGCCTCTTCTGCAGACTTGTCGGCAGCAGTGACAGCAGCTGCCGCTTCCAGCTCAGCCTTGGCTGTTGCAAGTTCGGCCTGGACGGCAGCAAGCTCGGATTCCAGGCCACCTTTGCTCTCAGTGACTGCATCCAGCTTGTTTTTAGACTCGGTAGCCGCAGCCTCAAATTCAGCCAGACTGGCTTTCAGTCCCTCGGAAACAGATTCCAGCTCGGCAAGCTTTCGGTCGTGGCCGGCGCAAATTTCCTTTTGCGTAGCGAGCTGGGCCTCGACCCGCTCCTTGGCACTGTTGGTGGTCTCATTGGTTGACGTGAGGGCCTTGTTCTGTAGCTGAAGACTAGCAACGACCTGGATGAGAGCACTAGTTTGCATGCCGTAAACGGTGTTGGAATGTTCAGGGTCTTCTGCCACCTTGAGCTTCTGCTTTTGGTTCTCAAGCTCATCCTGGAGAGACTTGAGCTGCTCGTGGGCTTCGGTGACTTGGGCCATCATCTTTTCCTTCTCGGTAGCATCAGCCTCGAGATTCTTGACAGCTTCTTCGCGCTCGGCCACCTCCTTCTGCAGCGTTTCAAAGGCATTAGCCTGTTTCTGTAGTCGACTTCGCAGTTGCGACAAAGTCACCTGGTCCTGCTGTGCGTCGGCCTCAAGCTCAGCAAAGTCCTCGCGAAGTGCAATCAGCTCATCGCGAGTATCATCAAGATCCTCACCAATAAACTCGCGCTCACGAGCGCTCGCTCGTTTTTCTTGACGAAACCGATGCTTGACTTTGGAGAGCTCAGCCCGCACCTTGTCTAGCTCGGCCAGTGTGGCATAGAGAGCAGCATCGCTTTGGTCCTTTTTAGATCTGAGATCAGCCATTTCCTCCTCGGTAATGGTGGGAAGAGATGCCATCAGTCGCCGGTCCCGACGAACCAATGGGCGATTGCCGCAGTCGGAATATGAATAGCCTCCATCGGAAGGAGCATAGCGACGACGAGAGACGGTTCTGTCATTAGACGGAACGAGTGGGGCCTGCCCCGCTGGAGAATCAGGATGGCGGACCTGGATCGTCAGTACGCGGCCTTTGGGAGACCGACCGACGGAGATGACGGAGGCCGGGCCAGCGGAACGAGTCCCTCCTCTGTTGGACAAGGGGCCTCTATAAGACAGTGGCCCTCTGTTTGACAGAGGTCCCATATATGAAAGGGGTCCTCTATGCGACGAAGGCCCTTTGTTTGATGACGGCCCTCTGTTCGATGGCGGTCCTCTCTTCGATGGCGGTCCTCTGTTCGATGGCGGTCCCCTGTTCGATGGCGGTCCTCTGTCCGATGGTGGTCCTTTGTGGGATAGAGTTCCTCTGTAGGATGGGGGCTTGGTGCCAAAGCGACGTGGGGCTACTGCTCGGCTAGAGCGACCAGAGCGGCTGATGACGGACCCGGGCCCAGGGCCAGAGTCAGCGCGGGATCCAGGGCCGGTTCCTGGGCGATGGCGGAAGAACGAGGACCTGCTTGGGGCGTATTCTGAGGCAGTGCCTTCGTTATCAGTCTCTTCAGACCATCCGTCTTCTGAATCGGTAATGCCGCCACCGTCGTTGTTGGTATCATAGCCTTGCGCTGTGTTCTCAATAGCTCTGTTTTGCGAAGTAGGCCGGGTGGGGGGCGGCGAGGGAATGCCCGCATGGGGAAGCCGGGCCATTGGAAGGCCGGTGTTGTCATATCCCAATTGAGGAGTAGGAAGAAAGCCATTGCTAGGACCGGTGCTGTTGTGCTCGTAAGTCAGCTCAAGCCGCTCGTTGCGTTCTCGCAGCTCGTCAAAGCCCATAACGCCCTCCTCAGGCATAGGAAGGGCTGGCTTGAAGTTGACATCATTGGAAGTCACACGGGTAAGTCGGTCTCTAAGTCGCTCAGGATCCGGGCCGGGCTGGTACCCCGCCGAGTACGAAGTGCTACAAGTGGTGGTTGCTGCCATGTATGTTGTGGTGGTGGATGACTCGGGCATATCTCGCATCTCAATGCGCTTGACGCGATTTGGAGGCGGAGACGGTGTTCGGGAACGGGGAGGATGCTGGGGTCGCTCAGTTGTGTCGGGAAGAAAACGTCGAAGGAACATTGTGTGGGGATTTTGTATATATGTGTATATGGGTGGGTGTGTGTATGTGTGTATATGTGTGTATATGTGTGTGTGGTGTGTGTGGTGTGTGTGGTGTGTGTGGTGTGCGTGGTGTGTGTGGTGTGTGTGTGTGTGTGTGAGTAAGTACGATGTGTGTATCAAGGAATGGGGTAAAAAAGAAGACGTAAATCAAGCCTGTGGTGGTGACGAATAGCGTGAGAAAAGAAGATGAACCGTGGAAGTTAAACGGACGGAAAGACGTATGAAATAAAAAGCAAAGGGCGTCCAAGAACAACTGTCCCAAATCGAGGTGTGGATGCCAAGGGGGTCTAAAGAACTATTACTTGGTCTAGATAGACCCCGTGGGCACAACTAAAAGAAAAGAGAAAGAAAGTACGGAAGGCCAATAGCAGGCTTGATGAAGAAGATATTGGGAGAGCGAGGATAACAAGTCTCATAATCTATTCAAACAAGGAGAAACACGAGGTTATAAAAAGACTATCAAGAGAGAAGGAGAAGCAGGGAGGTTTTCCTTGTTCAAGATTGTGCCTGTAAGAGAAATCAAACTCGAGCCAGAAACGAGAAAACTAAGCTGAGAAGATGGGTAAATCCGTAGATATACTTTTTTTCTCCCAAATGCAAATGCACGTCACAGCCAAAGAGAGCACAATAATGGTGCTGTCATATGAGCCAAAGAAAAGCAAGGCCTCACTTCTACCGAATCATTATCCGCCCTGAATAGTGATATAAAAAGGACTTAAAAAAAAGAAGGCGGCTAGGAAATAAGGAGGCTCCAACCTACCCAGTCTATCCAACACATAAGCGCATGAAGCACTGGGCTAAAACAAAAGAAAAAAATCCATAAATTCGATAGACCCAAGGCTATGCAAAAATGCTAGTGACAAGCCTGCGTGGTCCACGGGGCTCCTCAAACTGGGTCACAACTAAGAGACAGAAACAAGACTAGCCAACCAAAGAATGGGACAAGCTAAGAAGGCCCCATTGGCCTCATTCGGATGCCTGTTAATCCTGGTGGCTTTACAATTAGGAGGGGACATCCCCGGGATTGGGCAGCAAGAAGAGATACTGGCTTTGTAAACAAAGCGCCGACAAAAGAAGCACAAGCACAGAATTAGCATGAATCGGACGCAAATAGAGCCACTTGGAGCCAGCAACTAAGTAGAACCATGAGGTTATCACCATGGCTTGGCCACTTAAACCATCATAATTGGGCTTGAAAATTACGCTGTGACGGGCTCATTACATGCTCACCAAACGAAAATTAATGAACGTCATCCGTTTCACGAGGCATACAACATCGGGTTATTGCCACTATACTCAGCTATACTGTATACCACCAGCCTGCTTGTGTCTAGGAGACAGTGAATCAATATCGCTGCTTTGACTATCAGGACTCCTCCTGGCGGCAACACACATACATATCTGATATTTGCAAACTGCTTGTTATTTCTCAAAGGACCGCCGACTTGTCGGTGAGAGAAGCTGCAAGCTGCAAATCCTGGCGACTAGTAGTATTCAAGACAAAAGGGCTGGGGCTAGGCCGAAATCGATGAGTACAATGCATGTTAGCTTGCTAAGGCCGCTGCCGCCGCCACCCAAATAAGAGCCCAAAATGTGCAAGGGGCAAGGGGACAAGGATGGAGAGAGTGCGAAGAGGAGAGAGAGAGGAGAGAACACAGAAGAAAGCTCAAACTTTGTTTTCACACGGGCTTCTTCAATCACCCACATGTCACCAGGCCAAGGGCAAATCCGGGCTTGGATAGATGGTGAAAATTTGTATTTTCGAGGCGAAGCGCACCCATCACTTCTCATAATTCCGAGTTGCTTCGAGACAGGCCCTTTCCCCGCCTTTTGTTGAAGGCGTGGTAGGATACGATTGGCTAGGGCCTGCTAGCTGCATTTCGGCCTACATACATATCCTTGATGCTGAGATTTGCCATCCGTGAAAATCCCGTCGGTGAGAAGAATACGTCGGTGAAAGCTGCGTGTGTGCTATCCTAGCTTAAAGTATCCATATATGTATCTGTATGTGTGCGTACGTACGCGTGTGTACTGATGATAGTACAGTTGTATTATCTCGCCAGCAGGAGCAGAGTAGCAATTAGGTTGGAGTCCAGACTCTTGAGAGGCAAACGAGGAGAAACAACGGACGCGAAGCTTGTTTGCCCTAGTTAATGAAGAGAAAAAAGTAGGTAAGCGTCAATATGCACACATACTAGTACATAATTACCTGCAATTAATCCCCATATATGGATCCCTCACATAACAGACAGTGGTCGTCAAACCCAACAGCAGCTATAAAGGGCCGCATACGCTGGATGCTGTAGACTTATTATATAAGAGCCCGATGCGATACTATGCTTGGAGTTATCCCTATCTCCATTGCAAGCCGAATGGACATCTTTTTACTAGAGTGTCGTCAGGGTGGCTCCTTCCTCAATTGGCATACCTTCCTACAGCGTTTTTGTTCTTTCCAAATGGGTCTTGTCTCGAGTCTTCTCTTTCCCAAACACACACTATGGTAGAGCCTGCTCCTTCCTGATTACATCATCATAATTATGGACTTGAGCCTTCGTCCCCGATGATATCACCACTCCGAACTTGGTCTTGTTATTTTTTTTTTTTTCACTATGTTATGACTAAAATAGCTCTTCCTCCTCCGCTCGGCACATAGCTCTCGGCTTTTTTTATTGTTGTGTGAGACGATGTCATCCCAGCTCCTCCAGCAGCCGTAAACGTCACGAAACCCGACAGCGCTTCATCTAGGCTCTTAGGGTTATACATAAGGATGTCTTGGATGCTCTGAGCCAGCCCACGATCGCATTTGTACTAGTGTTCATAAACCTATGCACGTAACTAACTAACTGATGTAGACTAACTTACTTAGCTTGTGGATAGTGAGATGGGAGGTTTTCTAGATAGGACAAATTTTCTTTACTTCTCATAGGATCTTTCCATCAAGATATGTCTATATATATGCCTTGGGGCTTTCTCAACATCACTGAATACCAACAAACTCATAAAAAGAACATATAGCTTATCAGACAGACGTATGAACAGCACTCGGCCATGACCAGCAACACTGAAGAGCAGCGCCCACTCTTGCGTCGGGAGTCTTCTACCCCCCATTATCAGACTTTGCCAGTGACGCCACCGCCCCTTGGCACCTCGCTGACGACTCGGTCATCGTTTTCATCATTTCATGCACCTCGGCTGCCTCGGCTTCTCAGTTTCAAAAGTAGGCTTTCTTCTTCACCGTCATCAACGTCACCATCGTCGAATCCACAGCCCCAGCAATGGCAGACGGATCACCAGAAGCGGATAGGAAATCGCGGGTTATGGCATTTCCAATCAAGGTCGGAGTCCCATGCGGACTCTGACCCTGGCATCTGCCCTTCTCACACTTCACCGCTTCCGTACAGACAGTTATGCATTCTAGCTCTGCTGTCTCTTAGCGAGCAGTCAGCCCTGAACTCGATGAGCCCATATCTACCGGCTATGCTGGAGTCATTTCATGACGTGCCTTCAGACCAAGTATCGCTTTATATAGGACTGCTGGCTTCCTCATTTGCGCTGGCGCAACTGTGTTCTAATTTTCTTTGGGGCTTTCTCTCTGACCGCATTGGGCGCAAGCCTGTGCTGATGATGGGCTCGCTCTTTCTGCTCTGCTCATGTGTTGGTTTTGGCTTTAGCACCAGCTTTCGCCAGGCTGTTATTTTGCAGACGGCAATGGGCGTGCTCAACGGAAATGCAGCTGTGTTCCCAACTGTTGTGGGAGAGCTGACAGATCGGAGTAACCAGAGCACAGCATTTACTTGGCTACCGATTGCATACTCGCTGGGCTCTATTACAGGCCCTGCCATGGGCGGCCTTTTTGCAGGGCGATACTGCGAGAAATACCCATATGCAGCACCCAATCTTGTCAGTGCAGGGCTACTAGCCGTCAACTTGCTCGTCATGGGAGTGGGTTTCAAAGAGCCTGATCGTGGCCACTCTTCTAGAAGCGGCCATGAGCGCCACAAGACGCTTCTGGGATGCCTCCCTGACTCACTTAGCAGCCTCGTCAGGCGGTGCGCAGCCTCTTTTCGATTTGCAATGTCTAATGTGAAAATAAATAATAGAAATACAACACCAGATCCCGGAGTGCTGGCCAATGGCAATGAGCTGGACAACGCAGAGGCAGAAACAGGAGCACAAGAAACTACAGAAACTACAGAAACAGAAGAAGCAAGTGATGTCGCCAGCATCAAATCACAGGCCTCCTTTTTTAGTCGTACAACTGTTCTACTTCTCGCCTCGTACTTTATCTTCCAACTGTGTAGCGTTGCCTTTGCAACTCTGTACCCCGTCTTTTCTGCGTCCCCGGCCCCCGCCGGCCGCAGCCTCGATCCAGCGACCATTGGGCTGCTAATGACTATAGCCGGCATTGTCACCATGGGGTTTCAAGCCTTTGTCTTTCCGATGATCAAGACTGAACACGGGAATATCGGTACTTATCGCTTTGCAGTATTGGGACTGGCTGTCAGTCTGGCCTTGATGCCGCTGGTAGGCTATCTTAGCGAGGATCAAAAAACTCTGGCATGGGACAATCTGCTTATATACGGCGAGATTAGCACGGTGTTGATATGCAAAAACATATGCATTGTTGGGGGACTGTCTAGTATTATGCTGCTGGTGAGTTATACACCCCCGTCGTGGGGGGGAGGGCGGGCGAGTTTTATTACAGAATGCCAGAGAGGAAGAAAGAAACAATCTTGCCTAACCACACGCCGATATCTGCAGATCAACAATTCTTGCCCTGACAGCCAAAATCTTGGTGCTTTGAACGGTATTGCCCAAAGCCTTTCTGCAGCAGGCAGAGGCCTCGGCCCTCTTATTGCAGGTTCTATTTTTTCATTTGCAGTTAATATCGCCCATGAGGGTGCTGTTGTGGCCTGGTGCTTATTTTCAGCCATTGCTATGGCAGGTTGGCTTGGGAGTTTTGCCATTCATTGCCCAGAGCTTGAAAGTGACGATTACATAGAGTCTCATAGAGAAGATGGGATATGAAGGCCTGAGTGGAAAAACCCGCATTTATAAAATATATACGTGTCCACTCTCACACAAGAAGGCTTCGATATGTTGGTACACATCACTAGATTGCTCTATATCACGACTTCTTTCTCTCCTCTGCTACCACTCGCCCTTTAGGGCTAGCTTGCGAGAGCTCTCTCCAACCGCAATGCCGTATTTACCATCCACCAGCATTTCCCAGTTCTGTCGATGGACATTCCAGTAGCTTAAATCTCGTCTTGTCAAATTGAAGGCAACAGTCTTGACCTGGCCCACATCCAGCATGACTTTGTCAAACCCTCTTAGAACTCTGACTGGGAAATCGATTTCGTGATGCATCGTCTGGGGGTAAGACAGATACAACTGAGGCACTGCTTTTCCTGCAAGGGACCCAGTATTTTTGACGTCAGCATAAACGATGAGGTGTGTTTCCCATAGGTCTGGATTGCCTCCCTCGGCACCGCCTGCCTCAGACAAGGGCTGTTGAACGAAATAGTCTTTGGGATACGGATACTGGTCGCTGGAAGTAGAAATGTTGTCTGAGGTGTCCAGATAGGGATAAATGTACTTTTCCAGCCTTGCGAAACCACTGGGTAACAAAACCTGCGAGATATCAGGAATACTGGTATCGTACGATGGCGGATCAGCAGCGTTGGGTGGCCGGGCTGCAGGAAAAGGTGACTTTTCTCTGACGGTCTCAATAACGAGATTGGAGAACTCAAAGCTGGTATACGATAGACCAAAGCCAAATTCAAAGCGCGGCTCAATGTTGCGCTTGTCGAAATAGCGATAGTCAATGTACAGCCCTTTATCACCAAAGTCTTGTTGTGGAACGAGGCTGTTTGGAAAGTACATTACTTGAGCGTCGGGGCCATAGGCCTCAAGCGACTTTCCAATAGTATAGGGCAAATGGCCGCTGGGATTATGGTTGCCAAAAAGCACATCAACCAAGGCATTGCCGCTTTCTTCTCCGGGCAAATTCGCTAGTAAAACAGCCTGGACACCGGGCTTATCAATCCACTTCTCCATAACTACAGGGCCAACGCTGTGGATCACAACAATCGTTCGTCCCTGGCCATGGCCACAGCCCGTAGCCACATCACGAATCAAGGCATCACCGCCAAGCTGCAGAAAAAGGTCATTGCGGTCTCCGCGAACTCCGTTCCAGGTTGTGAAGCCCTCGCCAGAGTCTGAATTAGAAAAGACAATGCAAATGTCCTGGTCAAGGAGGCCCGGGTTCTTTTTGAACACAGGATCGTTGGTTATTACCTCAGTGAACTCCACCTTTTCTGGGTCAAACTCGCGCTTGAGAGCTTCCAAGGGAGTAACAAGAAACGGAAAGTTGACGGCTCCACTGCCCCAGCCCGAGGCAAGCGTGCCTTGGTTGCATCCACGGTCTGGGCAAGCATTTGGTCCATCCCCGGGGCCGGCATCAGCCCCAAAAACAGCAATACGAACTTTTCTTGAGGCCCGTGGAGTGTCTGGCGGCGAAGATGACGCTGTTAAGCCATCCCGACTGAGAGGGAGTATGCCTTCGTTCTTTAAAAGGACAGTTCCCTCGGCTGCCACTTCTCGGGCTAGATTATTATGATCTTGTTGCACATTGACGAATTTGTTGACTTCGACCAGCTCTTGCTCAGAGGGGCTTGCTGGAGCTAACTTGCCGTACTTTTCATCGGTCCAGGAAGAAAAGTTGGGTCCCTTGCGATCGAACAAGGTTTTGTCATCTTGGCCGAGTTGATACCATGCCGCAACAATGCGCGTGACCATGTCATTGATGCGCTCTAAAGGTACGGAGCCATTAAGCACAGACTTACTTAGCTCTGAACCCCATAGAGACTTGCCATCCATCCAGGCAATGCCGTCTCCAGGCATGGACATGTCAAGCCCTGCAAGAGCAGAACCAACACCAGATCTCTGGGCTAGCCAGTCGGACATGACAAAGCCCTGGAAGCCCATTTCATCTTTGAGGATTCCGTTCAATAGCTTTGAGTTGCCACAAGCATACGAGTTGTTAACCATGTTGTATGAGCACATAATGCTGGCAACGCCAGCTTTGATAGCATCGGCAAAAGGCCAGGCGTAAAGTTCATGGAGAACGCGGTCGTCGACATTGGACGAAAGTGAGTTTGGAAGAGCCCATTCCCATCCTTGGCGAAAATGCTCTTGCTCATTGGCTACAAAGTGTTTAACAGTAGCCATGACGTGCTCTGACTGGATGCCTTTGAGTGTTTCGGCCCCTGCTATACCCTGGAGATATGGGTCAGCGCCAAAGCCCTCCCAATTGCGGCCGCCAGCAGGCATACGGCCAAGTGGACCAACACAGGGCGAAAGCAGCACGTTGATCCCCTTGAGCCGGGCTTCCAGACCATGGGCCTTGCCACGCGCATACATGAGATTGCGATTCCATGTGGCGCCAACGGTGATACCAGCTGGGAAAGCTGTGGAGTTCGCCGTGAAGCGGATGCCGAGGGGCCCGTCTTGTAGAGCCAGCTGGGGAAAGCCTACATTTACGGCAGGCCCGGTATTGCCAACAGCAAGGCCCATGCTCCAACCAGTACCGGTTGTAACGTTGATCTTTTCGGCTAGAGTCATTTGAGAGACAAGCCTCTGGGCTTTTTCGTAGCTAGTAGCCCAGGTTGAAGTAGTTCCACCAACAGGACTTGGGTACCACGGCGGGGAATGACCATCAAGAGGAGCCTGCGTGTATTTGCGGTAGACAATCAGAGATACGGCGGATATCACAACCCAAAGCACCGAAATCAGGCATACAACAACGAGAAAGCAGTTTAGACGGGAGTTTCCTTTCGTCTGAGAGGAGGGTATAATCAAATCGCCATCGTGGTCCCGGTTGCGATTGCGGCTATGGCCAGAAATAAGGCCGTGGTTATCGTCGTTGTCGTCGTCGTCGTCGTCGTCGTCGTCATCTTGTTCATCATAGCGGTGTTCAGGACTAGAGTCTCTGTGGCTGGCGTTGTCATCATAGACACCTAAACCGCTTGATCTATTGGCACCAAGATTAATGTCGTTGGGTGTGCTTACGGCCGGTTTGGGATATCGGCGAAGTTGGGTAGAGTCTAGGAGCCCGTCTGCGCCAAGGCGGCCGGAGTCGAAAGAAGAGTGCGATTCGTCGCTAGCATTGCTGTCTCGACGGCCAAGGAGCCGCTCTGAGCCGGGCTCCATGATATGTTGTTAGGTAAGGAGGATTGGGCGGGGCTAGAACAGGCTGGAGGAAGTTGATGGTCCCGCTAGAGCCACAGGGCCATGTACTAGCTAGCAGGTGCGCATGCACATTAAGACAAGGACAGCGCAATCAATCATTAAACGAACAAGAGATACTAAAGCGGTCTAGGGAGGGTTTGGCGGTGTCAGCATGAAGACGTGGGAGTTTTGTGCAGCCGAGGTAGTGTTGGTATTAAGGAAGCTGGGCCTTGAACTGAGGCTAGGTCAAGGGCTGAAGAGGGCGCGTTGCCTGCCTAGGTGAAGTGAGAGGGAAGGACTCGCCGAGATACAGTTCATGGTTAGCGTAAAAGTTTGGACAATGAGACGAAGGCAAGTTATGATGCAGAATAGGGGGGGTGGAGTGTAGCAAGAGTAGGGGTGTGCTGGAACAAGGGAGGAGTCTGTGATTGAGGCTCTTATCAGATAGCGGCCCCACACTGGCTCAGAATGGACAAATTGCTGCAAGAAAAGGGGATCCATACCGAGCAAGCGGTCTGTACCCGGACTATCGTACTGCACACGCACAGCACACAGAAGTGTATGCATATTTTTAACAAAAACAACCACTCAAGGACATAGCAAGCTGTCGATGCATGTGCGCGTATATGCACCTGCGTATGTAAGCGTGCAGCAGCATGCACTTCTCGATCCTGTGCATGTCTACATATAGAACAGACTACTGCTGGACGCGCTATTCCCAGCACGTACAGATACTTTATGTATATTATGCGTATCCACATATCCACATATAGGCTGCCCCTTTCCCTTTCCAGCTCTTTTTCACTCTTTTTAGTGGGGCTGGGTTGCCAGCCTGGGAACTGGTTTTCTTATCTTATCAGTACGCTTGTGAAAATTTCAGATCCTTACGAAGCCATCTTTCGGCCTGCCCCTCCTTTGTTTGGCTGCTTGGCTCTTTGGCTCTTGGCCTTGTTTGTTTCTTCTTTGGCCTGGGCATTTTTCTGTTTCTGTTTCTTTTTTTCTTTCCCTCTTCTCATTATCGTCTTGGCTTGTGTCGCTTGTCGTGACTGTTGCCTTGCGTTTGTCCCTCTTTCTCTGCTCTTCGTGCTTAGAGAAGATCACGATAGAGGCGTTTCCCTCTTGTCTCATTCTGCTTGCCTTATCTAGAGACTTGTTTGTATGTTCCGTGTATTCACCTCAAGTCCCCTCCTGCCTGGCCATCTACTGACATTGTTGATCTCTCTAGGCTCTGTTTGAACGTGCACTACACACTATTGCTTCCATCCTCACAGCTCTCCTGTTAGAGCCATCTTCCTTCGCCGCATTCGAGATAGTCATTTGCGTATAGCCTGCGCTTTTTATTTTCTTCTATTCAAACAACATACCTTTTGCCCTTTCCTCCGCTTGTCCTTTGCCCATAATGACTGTCTCAGAGCTGCCCCTCATGGTGGCACCTGGTGCTGGCCCGACCCCCTCAAAGGAAGATGTTGCCGGTATCATCAGCACGATCTTCAATGCCCAGACCTCCCAGGCCTCCGTTGAAGCCAGCTATGCTCTCTGCGAGCTTCTGCTGAACAGCGTGGGGTATGCTGGCCTGGCCCAATACGGTGTCATTGCCGAGGCCAAGAAGGCTGCCGGCGATAAAAAAAGCGGCCTTCGTCGTGAGGGCGCCCAGAATTTGCTCGGTGCTATCTTCGAACGTTTCCCCCCCCGCGCTCCCATCAGCGAAGTCATCTTCCTCATTGAGGACGGCGGTGTTCTCAACATTGCTCTGGATGCTCTTGCTGACAAGGGCTCTGTCGTTCGCGAGGCCGCTCAGTACGGAATCGACGCCCTATTTAACAACCTTGGTGGCGAGGCCATGGTCGTTGGTCTATTGCCCGCCCTGACACGCTACCTGTCTAAAAAAACGGGCAAGTGGCAGGGAACTGTTGGTGCCTATGCCCTGCTGCAAAAGATGGCTGACAAGGCCAAGATGGAAATCGGTGTCTCGAAGGAGGTCTCGGATGAGAAGGATATTCTCCGCGAGGCCATGGGTGCTAAATTGGCCATTCTCATCCCCATCGTCGAGGAGGGAATGCACGACCTCAAAAGCGAGGTTTCCAAACAGGCTGTGACCACTATGAGTGCTTTGACTACTCTGCTTTCCAACGACGACGTCGCTCCTCGTATTCCTCTGCTGCTCAATTCTATGCAAAACCCCTCGTCGGAGACTCTCCAAAAGGCTATTCACGCCCTCTCCATGACTACCTTTGTTGCCATTGTCACCTCGCCTGTACTCGCTCTCTTGACCCCCTTCCTTGAACGTTCCCTCAACAACCCTTCTACGGCCCAGGAGGTTCTTCGCCAGACTGTTGTCGTGACGGAAAACCTTACCAAGCTTGTCCACGATCCTATTGAGGCTCGTACTTTCTTACCTAAGCTACAGCCTGGTGTTAAGGGTGTAGTTGATCGCGCTTCTCTTCCCGAGGTCCGAGAGCTCGCTGCTCGTGCTTTGGCAACCATTCACAAGGCCATGGGTGATGATAACAACATTGCCAGCCGCACTACTGCCGCTGACGTAGCCACTGTTGTCGAAGCTGGACTCAAGAAGTATGATGTTTCTGAGGTCAAGAATGCGGATGGTTACAAGCTTGCCAACTCTTACTTTTGCGAGCAGGTTGCTGAAGGTGTGAATCATCGTCAGCTGGAGCGTTTGGCCAAGGTCGTCGCTCCCTACTTGCGCCATCTAACCCCCAAGGCGGAAGAGGTTGCCGCTTTCGTCCACGAGCACTACGTAACTGAGGACCGCATCAAGCATGGCCAGCCCCCCCAGGACGAGGAGGGTGAGGTGGAAATTGTCAATGCCAACTTCTCCCTAGCCTATGGTGGTATGCTTTTGCTATCTCACACTAATCTACGTCTGCTAAAGGGTCACCGCTATGGCCTGTGCGGCCGCAATGGTGCCGGAAAGTCGACTCTCATGAAGTCCATCGCCGGTGGCAAGCTTGAGGGCTTTCCCCCTCAGGATGTTCTGCGCACTTGCTATGTTGAACACAACCAGGGCGAGGATGCTGAGATCAGCATTCTTGAGTTTGTTATTAAAGACCCTGAGATCGCTGCTGCTGGCCGCGAGCGTATTGTTGCTGTTTTGGAGGAGTTTGGCTTTGATTCGGGTCCCGAGGGTCGTCAGTCGCAGCCTGTAGGATCTCTGTCTGGTGGTTGGAAGATGAAGCTAGCTCTGGCTCGTGCCATGCTGCAAAAGGCCGACGTCTTGCTTCTGGATGAACCGACCAACCATTTGGATGTTGCTAACGTCAAGTGGCTGGAAAACTATCTCCAGACCCACCCCGATATCACCTCGCTGATCGTTTCTCACGACTCAGGCTTCTTAGATGCTGTCACTACCGACATCTACCACTACGAAGCTAATAAGAAGCTGGCCTTGTACCACGGCAACCTTGCCGACTTTGTCAAGGTTCGCCCTGAGGCCAAGTCATACTATACTCTTTCTGCGTCCGCTGTGCAGTTTAAGTTCCCGCCTCCTGGTATTCTCACTGGCGTCAAGTCCAACACTCGTGCCATTATCCGCATGACCAACGCTTCCTACACCTATCCCAAGGCCCCCAAGCCTTCCTTGTCTGATGTGTCTTGCCAGCTCACCCTGTCGTCGCGTGTAGCCATCATCGGCCCCAACGGTGCTGGAAAATCGACGTTGATTAAAATGCTAACGGGAGAAGTCATCCCCTCTACTGGCAAAGTTGAGAAGCATCCTAATCTGCGTATTGGCTACATCAAGCAGCATGCCCTAGAGCACGTAGAAATGCACTTGGAAAAGACTCCCAACCAGTACCTTCAATGGCGTTATCAGCATGGCGATGATCGTGAAGTGCACATGAAGCAAACCCGCATCATGTCATCGGAGGAGCAGGCACAAATGGACAAGCCTATCGACATTGGCGATGGCAAGTCCCCCCGCCAGGTTGAGGCGCTGGTTGGTCGTCAGAAACTCAAAAAGACTTTCCAGTACGAGATCAAGTGGCGCGGACTGATGCCCAAGTTCAACAGCTTTATGTCTCGCGAAAAGCTAATTGAGCTTGGCTTCAACAAGCTGATCCAAGAGTTCGATGACCACGAAGCCTCGCGCGAGGGTCTAGGTTATCGCGAGCTGCAGCCCAAAGTGATTTCCCAGCACTTTCAGGATCTGGGCCTCGACCCTGAGATTGCCAACCACAACGAGATTGGCTCTCTTTCCGGTGGACAGAAGGTCAAGGTTGTCATTGCAGGTGCCATGTGGAACAACCCCCATCTGCTGGTCCTCGATGAACCTACCAACTTCTTGGATCGGGACTCTCTTGGTGGCCTGGCTGTTGCTATCCGTGACTTCAAGGGAGGCGTTATTTTGATTTCCCACAACGAGGAGTTCGTCGGTGCGCTGTGCTCAGAACAATGGCACGTGAACCACGGCCGAATGGTGCAGAAGGGCAAGGCTGCTGTGTCCATGGATCGCTTTGAGGATAACAGTGCTGTAGCCAGTGCTATGACGAGTGCTGCCCCCAGCACGGCTCCCAGCACGGTTCCTTCAGGCGCCGAGGACAACTCGGAGATGAAGTTTAAGGCGAGAAAGAAGAAGAAGATGACAAAGAAAGAGTTGAAGGAGCGCGAGGCTCGCCGTCGCCTTCGCCATATTGAGTGGCTAAGCAGCCCCAAGGGCACTCCTCGTCCGGTGGATACGGATGATGAAGCGGAGTAAACCAGGCCCGTGGACTGGCGAAGGGCGTTGCATTTTGGATGTTGGCGTTGTTATTATTCTGCTTTTTGCTGCGTTGTTGTAGACGGAGGGTAAAAGATGACGATTTGGCATGTATGTTTATAATGACATGAGCGAATGCGAGTGGGAGGATAGATAAAAAAGGAGGGTTGGGTGTTTCTTTGCTTCACTTCAGTTATTCCTCGCGGGGTTTTGTTTAGGCTTGCCTTGTACATATGGCAACCCTGTGTTTTGTTTGCTATTTACCTGTTATTATTCTTGAAGAGTGTTGTCTGCTGCACTTGGGATTTTACGTCACAGAAAAGACTGAGCTACGGTTCCTTCAATATAACCAAATGGACTTTATAGAGAAGATGTGAGGAGCTTCTAATAAAGATAAAGTTGAGATGAAAGAAGCAAATACTAGTTAGTGCAAGATCACAACATGCCACCAAGCTACAAGAGAGAAAGAGATTAGATGAAAAGCACGGAGGAAGAGGGGCTGCGTGAAGCGTAAAGCAAGGAGGAGAAGAAGGTTTTCGGAGGCTTTTACGTCTAGTACCGTGCTATCCTCCCAGTTTCACCGGAGTGCCGTCGCAGTACCTTGAAGCTGCTGGACAGGTATTCCCCAAGCTGTTGAAGACAATGACACCGGGTAGCCGCACTCACCGCCAGTCTTGATGGAGGTGCAGATAGCCCGTTGTGCCAGTCAATAACAAAACAGGTGTCGTGGATGGGGATCTAGGCGACACCAAAGGCGCAGTACGTGCTGATGTACAAGACAATAGTGATCTCCGATGTCAGGCGGATGTTTCTGGTAGTGAAGTTACGGAAAGGAGGAGCAAAGGGCCACTGCCACTGCCGAATGTGAGTGTAAGAGCAGCTCATTGACTACCCAAACCCCGGAGAGAGGCTTTGTTTAAGGTACCGCAGACCCAGGCAGGCAGCCTCAATGTTGTGTCAAAGTCCTCTTACGCGTTGCACGTGAGCCAGAATATCTTGCAGTAATCGTTGTTCTCATATCAAACTTGCAACATGGCGTTCTGCCACAGAATAGAACTATAGGCGACGAATAGCACGGCATGTTCAGCAATAGAAAGGCTATATTTGGTGGCACTATGGATCAGATTCGTGAGAAGCACGATGCAGTCTTTCAAGTATGTGTACCTACCAAAACGTAATACCCTATCCATATGCTGCCATTAGCCTAACCACAACCATCAGCTTCCAGAACTTCAGCAAGCACCCGTTTGTCGCGACGCAGACACCCATTCTCACCGTGCATTGGTCCTATCACTCAGCCAGTGCTGTGGTCGGCACAGGATTCTACCTGAGCCCTGGGTATCTTTCTGCCCACCAGCTGAAGGCCATTATCGTAGATGAACATGTCGGCCAAACCTCCCTGGTATCATTTCAAGTGAGAACCAAGCTCAAGTTCTAAATGGTAATGAGCGCCGGATGCCTACAAGCCTAAGCGATAAATGGCGGGTAAGACTTGGACACAGAGACTATTTAGCAGGGGCACATCAATGGTGGCTACCGGAGGAAAGCAAATGATGTGAGGGTTGGCTATCATAGGATAGGCTATTTCCAACCGTCTCAGGGGCATGAGCCTCGGCGAGCTAGTTTATCCAAAAGCTACTTCGGCGACATTGCGCTGCAGCTCGTTTCAAACAGGGTGCGAATACGATAGTTCCTCCAGGGAAGGAAGAAAAGCCTGGACCAACAATACAAAAAGTGCCCGCTCAAGAGGGTACTAGAGCTAGTTGGTTGCTGAACATAACCAGCCATCTCTTTTCATGTTCCCATCTGGTTCTTTCAAGGCGATGGAGGAGCAGGCGACGGCAAGAGCGTACACACACAGCGTAGGCGCGAGTTGATCGTGAACCTGGTCCATATTGCCTCCACCCCCTATTGTGTATCTCATTGTATTCAAGACTAACACATCATGTCTCAAAACAACCACAAGTCAAGTCCTGATTGCATGTAGTAGTAGCCGCTATCCATGGTGTAGACTAAAGTCCGCACAGTGATATGGTCCATCACCACTATAGGCATCAAAGGTCCATCGATATGAAGCCAAAATGGCAGCTCCTGATGCCTTGTTTACTCGAAGTCAACCCTGTCTTAAGGAGACTAATCACAAACGACAATCGGTACTTGCTTCGTTGTACAGCCACAGGTTCTAGACCCATTACTCGCCATCTCGCTCCTCAGACCGCCTTGCTTGCTCATGTATTCCCGCTGCCCTCCATCTCACTTTCTTCTCCTTATTTTGTATGCAGCACCAACATATTGCATTGGAAAAGAACGAACCCCAAGAAGCAAAAAGACGTCTCGAGTCTTGGATCGACAGTCCACTGCCCCCTCACAGACTTTGTCTGTGTTGATTCCAAACTGGCTATCCCCCCTTCCCCGAGTTTTCTTTTCCTTTTTGAAACACAGAAATACCGCCAGGTCAGCAAGTAAAACGCACACGCGAGTTATTCCAATATTGCCCATGCTGTATGGCAGTTGGGGCCATTGTTGTATTATCTGTCGCGAGAATCCCCATCTCCTTGTGTGTGTGTGTGTAGTGTGCAGGTAAGGAGTTTCCTATCTGCAGTCACCAAGTCAACTGCATTTGTAGCTTGCAGTCAGGCTCAAATTCAAAAGGATTTCCTGGCCAAAAAAGGTATATGCGATGACAGATCGCCCGGCCTTAAAGGTTATGTGCAGGGCTTGCTAAGGCACTAGTGATGGTGATACCTAATCAATGCACTTCCCTTAGTGCTGATACGAGCTGCGGCGGCAGACAGAATCATTGGTTATATGCTCGTCATGTCGGACTTCCTATTACCAATGTGGAAAAAGGTCAGCATCTATCGATACCACGCTTACTATAGCCTGCAGCAAAAGCTTGCGTTCAGGATGCTCTAAGTGTGACTCTCAACTCAGCAATACTCCAAGCCTAATGGCGGCTACCAGGTTTAGACCGCTAATTGCAAAAGCGAAACATTATTTGTCCTTTAAACCAGCGGAAATAGCAAGGAAAATATACACCGCTCTGCAGTCTAAAGGGTGAGGATAAGACAGCCAAGACAGACATCATCTTTCTTACGTACGTATTTCTCTGATACACCCATACTATAGGCACGTGTCAAAAAAGATTCCTCATCGATATCTCGTCTTCTACCAGAACATGTATTCCCTGCAGTGGCAGTGAGATGATTCGTGTAGATTGTTATGCAAGTTGTTTGCCCGGCTGCTTAGTCTGCATTGTTGGGTGTTTTAGCTTCAGCTTCCTACTAGTATGTAAAGTCCCGTGCTATGATAGATGAATGACTACACACATACAAGGCAATGCAGCTGAAAGCCGAAATTCTCAGTTCCTGTAGCTTGACAGACGGCAGCGAAATCCTTTCTTCGTAACGGAGCCTTCTGTTTCCTGCGCTTCAAGTCCAGCTACTCGCTGCTGCTCGCCGTTTCTCGCCGTTGCCCTGCTTGCTTCCCCTCCTTTCTGGAGGGCTTTTGTGCTCGCAGCGATCTTTTGGCCTGTAGGATGGGCGAGAGTGGTCTGGTCAGTGCTAGGTCCAAGGTCAAGGCCAGCCTTGTCAGCATAACGCAACGCTGTGATGTTTCTTCTCAAGCCATCCACCCCTCTAGTTGTAGTCAAAGGGGAGGCTAAGAGCCCCCCGCCCACTAACCGCAGTGCTAGTAGTTTGAAGTTTGCGATGAAGTGTTTCTTTTCCCACGCCAGACTGCCCTATCAGATAGGACAATCTTTCTGGCTTGGCAACTTTCCTCGGAAGGAAACTAGGTCTAGGATGCAAAAAAGAAGTAATTGTTAGGGGAACTGTCTCCCCCAAGCAAGAAGCTGGCTGTTAAAACGAGGCTTCCCATAAAGATGAGTTCCCTCAAAGCTACTGTTAAGTGCTTGGCTGTAATCGCAGTGCTATAATGCCATTGAAACCGTGACTACAGGTCATCCCACGCTTCTCAGCCCCTTCCCCCTACGAAGATCAGTCAGTATATGGGACGCGAAGCCGACCGACATGAATTATGGCGACAACTGCATGTGGTTGTTAGTGGCCCTCCTAATGCATGAACCCGCGCTCATGGAATGGCTACCTTGGCCATAGCCTAGCGGTCAGCGCCCAGACGCCACAATAGCAGTGTGTTTGGGACTAAAGACATATACCAGTAATCAGCATATGATGAAACCCAACCGTCGTGGGGGAGGTATCTAAGAAAGGTGAGGCTGGAATGGCCTATGCCCAAAGTAACACTCGTGAAATGAAATGCCATCCGCGACGAGATGATGGTCACGACGGAAGAACTCCAGCCACCACTCTCGGCCCCTTGGTAATGTCCTCTCGCTTCTAGAAGCTGGTGATAGTGATAATGCAGCCCGGGTCGGGACGAACCTAGGGCTACAGGCCGTTGGGTGCCATCAGACCAGAAGCGGTTTCAATAAAAACACCATGATCTTGCCGGAACGCATGTTGCTTCAAGCTAGCAGCGCCCTCATTTTCGCTTCCCTGCCCAGGCGAGCCCTGCCCCTTCTTGAAACACGGAACCGCCAGATGGCCCTGGTTACTGCTTGAGAAGCTGATAAGCCTCGAGAAAAGACTGCACATAGACAACCAAGGCGGTGCTCCGCTTTTTGGCCAGACCCTGTATGGATACATGAACACCGGTGACGCCTCGCCTGTCTAGCCCTTCGTGACCGCACACGATAACACTGAAGGACCCTTGGTCGAGGAAGCGAGACGAGAACCCTGCAGCCTCTGTGAGTGATCTGCACAGCTACCCCTACCCTGGCCTGGTCCTATTGAAATCCTTTAGGAGCCATTCTCTTTTGGAGAAGCAAGCTACGTTCGAGCTTCCGGACGGCCGGCCGCTCATAGAGAACCATTCCGTCATCGATGATCACAGCCAAGCAGACACCGAGTCACTGTAGAATTCGAGCAGCTCCTGTTGCCAAGCAGTGCAGCGCTCGTGCAGATTGCAATCCACCATGACTTGGTATGCTCACCGCCACGGCAGCCTTCGCCTTCGCTGTGCAATGCTGTTTGTTTTTGCACCGACGAGGGGTTAGGGTATACAGCCTTCACGTGACAGCGCAACCCTGGGCCGAGCCCCTGAAACTTGGAGACGCTATCGTTGGAGAACAGCGGGTATATGCGGCTTTCCGGGTACTCTGCATTTGACTTGCGACGTAAAGCAATGTCACGAGGGAGAATACATCTCCAAACATAGTGGCCGAGACACTTAGCTGTGCTTGCAGTAGCTGTGCTTGCAGTAGCTGCATTGGCAGTGCGATATGATGGAGATTGTACAAATTCTTGGTATAAATTAAGGGCGGGAAAGAACCCAACTTGTTTATTTGTTCGCCTGCAAACTGTCATCAACCTGCGGACAACAACCTTCTGCTCTACACCACTCTACCCTGTTTCTCTCTTTATTCCATTCTGATATTAACTCCCTTTCGTTCATTTCTTTCTTTTTTGCGTGTGTGCATCGCGGAACATCAATGCGCTCCCTTAAATCCCAGGCAAGACGCCTCTCTCTACACCGGAGCTACTCTGCGGCTACTACTGCATCCTCATCCAGCCATGTCCCATCTGTCACGCCTATTGCGTCATTGATGATTGCAAATCGCGGAGAAATCGCCCTTCGTATCCACAAGACTGCCCACAGACTCGGAATCCAGACCGCGACTGTTTACACAGATCCAGACGCTTCGTCTCAACACGCGGCCGTCGGCAACTACTCGTTCAACCTCGGCCCGGCAAAGGGATATCTCGATAGCGAGAAAATAATCGGCCTGGCAAAAGCGCACGGCATACAAGCATTGCACCCTGGGTATGGATTTCTCTCCGAGAACCCGGCCTTTGCGGCCCGATGCGAGCAAGAGGGTATTGTGTTTGTGGGGCCGCCTGCTCAGGCCATGGCTGATATGGGCCACAAGGCCCGCAGCAAAGAGATCATGGAGAATTCTGGTGTACCGTGTGTGCCCGGATACCATGGCCCACAGCAGGGTGGGGATCAGCTGCTGGGCCATGCCAAAAAAATCGGATTCCCTGTTCTCCTCAAAAGCGTTCGTGGCGGTGGCGGCAAGGGAATGCGCATCGTCAAGACGGAGTCTGATTTCTTGGCCCAGCTGCGAAGCGCTAGAGCAGAGGCCAGTGCTAGCTTTGGAGAGGGCGGCGAGGTCATGCTTGTTGAGCGATATATCGAACGTCCTCGCCACGTGGAGGTCCAGATCTTTGCCGACAAGTATGGAAACTGCGTGGCCTTGGGTGAGCGGGACTGTAGCATCCAGCGACGCCATCAGAAGATTCTTGAAGAGTCTCCGGCTCCGCACCTTGATGCTTCCACGCGTGCAGATCTGTGGAACAAGGCTCGGACGGCCGCCCTAGCGGTTGGCTATGTTGGCGCTGGCACTGTCGAATTCATCCTCGACAAAGACTCGGGCCAGTTTTTCTTCATGGAAATGAACACTCGCTTGCAGGTCGAGCACCCTGTTAGCGAAATGGTCACTGGGACTGATCTGGTTGAATGGCAGGTTCGCATTGCTTCTGGCGAGAAACTGCCCTTGAATCAAAGCGAGATTGAAAGCAATATTTCCGCCAGAGGTGCTGCCATTGAAGCTCGGATCTATGCTGAGAAGCCCGAGGAGGGCTTTCTGCCCGACTCTGGCAAGTTGGTTTATCTGAGAACGCCTGCCACCAACCAGGACGTCCGCATTGATGCTGGCTTTGGCGAGGGAGACGTTGTTACGGAGGCCTATGATGGGATGATTGCGAAGCTGATTGTGCGGGCCGACGATCGCCCAACTGCGATCCAGAGGCTTGATCGAGCCCTGGCTGAATACGAGATCGTGGGGCTTGGGACCAACATTGAATTTCTCAAGAGACTGTGCCAATCTCCAGCCTTTGTTCGGGGTGATGTTGAGACTGGATTTATTGATAAGCACCATGACGAGTTGTTCGCGGCCCCGCCGTACCAAGATGAGGTTTTTGTCCAGGGTGCGCTTGCCTTGGTACTTTCAGCTGCTGGTGAGGCCCAGCCACAGTCTTTTCAGCCTCCGCCTGGTGGCGCAAGCCTTGGGCTTGGGGGTATAGCCAACCCGGGAGAAGCAGATTCCATTGGAGTACGGAGCTTCAATTTCAAAGTTTTGGACGTGAGGAACGAGAGCGATGTCACTGCAGTGGTGACTCTCTATCCAACTGGCAACCGAATGTACGATGTTAACGTGACTACCAAAGCAGGCAACCACTCTGACACTAGAAGCTACAAAGGCCTCACTACTTCTTGCACTTTATCGGCCGACTCGTCTACCAAAGCAGATGTCACAACATACTTCCCGCAGCAGAGGATCGCAAGCAAAGTTGTAACCCAGACCCAAACTGCATCATGTGACCAGACAACCGTTGTTGTGTTTCAGCACGGAAAGAAATATGAGCTTGAACTCTTGAGCCCAACCTGGTACGACGCTGCTTTGGGCATAGAGAAAGTTAGTGGGGCTGTGATAGCACCTATGCCATGTAAGATTGTCAGAGTCGAGGTCGGACATGGACAGGAAGTGAAGAGGGGCGACCCATTGATTGTGATTGAATCTATGAAGATGGAAACTGTGATCAAAGCTCCCCACGATGGAAGAGTGAAAAAGGTTGTGTATCAGCCGGGGGACATTTGTAAAGCCAGGAGTATTCTTGTGGAGTTTGAAGATGACTAGGCTGGTTTATACAGTTTGGAGTGCATGCACACATGGCTCGGACTAGTTAGTACCTTTAGATTTTGCAGTGTATCCCTACACAAACAAACATTCGGGTAAATAGAACAGGCATGCAAACATGATGATTCCGCGTTATAGAAAGGAGCCGCCTTGTGTTGGGAAGCAGAATATGGATAACAGCGTGGCATGCAACTATGGACGGCAGGTCCTTGCATTGTGATAAAACCTGCCCCAACAGCACCTGTACTGTGGCGTGTGTGTATGGAGATGCTGATAGTCACGAGACATAAGCATGGCTCACTACAGGATCCTTTGCACCCGTGGGGCTTTGACTTCGACTGTAAACATCTTGTAGCGGCAGCAAATTAGAGTATGCCTAGACAACACTTGGACCCTGTCTGCCTTGGCGCTTCCGTCGAAATCCACCTGCCCAGCTTACCACCAAGTAGCAGTAGCTAGTATTTTATAGTACAAAAATATAAGCTAGAATCATTGTAGTGATTTCTGTAGTAGTCAAAAGGATCGACTTAGTACAGGGACACTAATTGAAAACTCGACTATAGAAGGGACTCATGCTCACAGGGTTCGATGAGCTGGGCGTTTAGCACAACAGAGATGGTAAAGCTACAAAATACTACCGCAAAAATGCGAAAGGCAGACAGAGACAGACCCCTACCATCACCTCTATCTGATGCTTATCATTCATCTGCAGCCAAGCAAGTTATCGGAAGGATCTTATCGGTAGGATGCGGCTAGAGTGAAGTTATGATAGCGTCTTCGCATGATGTGCTTGGACAACTTAGGCTTTCCCAAACCAACATTGCCAGCAGCGCCTAGGACCAGGCAGACCAGAGTGTAGTCTCGCCCCCTGGGCTGAACTACTTCCTTGTGAAGATATGCAAGAGGTCAGTTGAGTCAAATATAGAGCCTTTTCGGACAAAATATAGGACAGCTACGTGACATGGTGCCGTACCGTCTGTCTGAGATCTCATGCCCATATTTCGCTGACAATATTGAAAGATCGCCAAAGCCAGTGTGGTTCTCCATCTTACGTCCCAAGTGCCCCGAGATTGCAGCCTACTACCACCAAAAGCTGGGAATATACCATAGTTACTGTCATTTGAGGCGTAGTTCTTTGTTGGTTATCAGCATACCAAGAGAGGCCTGTGTTGTTTCTTGATGCCAATATGAGCGCCTGACTGCTTGGCTCATACTGTCGTATCCTGTCTCTTTCCATACACGAACCGCCACATCTGGCCCGCCCGACCTACGTGTCTATCTTGGCTGTAAGGCATAAGGGCCAAGATGTCTGTTGGGCCATGCCGACAGTCTCACCAGTCTCCAGCCTACATGTTGGATAGAGGTTTAGCCACTCGTACGTAACCTTCTCCGATGCTTCTACCCCTGCTGCATTTCCCTGCACAAGAAAAGGAGCCGTATTTTTCAGTCCTGATACCTACCTAATAGTTGTGTCTCTGAGCCTCCTGTCGCTACTGCTGTTTTCTAGCAGGCCTTTGCAATGCAGACTGGCCTATTGGATATTCCCACCAATCAGTCTGGCGATTATTTCCATGAAGTCGGTCACAGAGTAAGGTGGCTGCCGTCCGCACAATCGTGTGGCTAGGTTGCACGATATGCTCACTCACAAGTTCAGGGCCCAGGTAAGTCATTGCCGCTCAGCATCGCCTGCAGTTACATGTCGTTTTCGATCTGGATCCCCGCAGCATCCCATCAAGTACGAGCGTCAGTGGCGTGGTGCATATATGACATAACCCTCTCGCAAACAAGTCGAACCAACATGGTTCAACGCCCAGCGCCTAGTCTTTAGGCCCCTTCCAAAAGTCGACTACCAAAATGCAGATGTGCAAGGTCTGGGCTAAGCCACCAGATATACTTACAAAGGGCCGTTTCTAAGGCTCCCTCCCTCGTTGCATTCTGGCGCCTCTGAACTCATGGCGTTTCGCACGTACTGGCAGGCTCAGCCTCTCGCTGCATTTCAGCCTATTTATACGCGGACGTCTGGCCGTCTCTTCTGGTTTCTTCGCACAACAAATCATCCCATCCCTTTCACTTGCACAGTCAAACCAATAGCTCATTTCAGTTAAT
>NETT01000177.1:0-32225 GCA_003449175.1 Ceratocystis smalleyi
CCCCCCCCCTCCTCCCCCCACCCAGCCGGATTATATGATACTTTCAATACTGGCCTACAGCTTCTCTCTTGTTCGGCTTGTAAACTGTAATCCTGCTATTATCCCACATTGTGTCGTTGTCCAAGGGGCTAACATCCGCATGTCCACGCTAACCTTTACAGCGGCTAGGCTATATGGCGGTAAAGACTGGCAGCGATGGCTCACTTCTTGTCACAGCACTTCAGTGGGCCTGTTCAAAGGTCTAGGCACCCTGTCAATGGCAGCGAGTCGAGGGCGAAACACTTGCCCGATTCGGCTTTTGCATGTGGCTTTGCATACATGTTCCCGCCCTCGTACCGCACGTACAGATCTACCAAACCAGCTGCCCGCTACCCGGCCTGGCTGTTCCAGTGGGACTGCGCCTTTTACGAAGAGGCAAAGCAGCTGGCTCGGAAGGTGCAACGCCGTGGAGTGAAGAGTGATCGGGGGTACACGCACCATTACGCATGGGTAAGCTGCTCTGAATATAGTCGGCACGGTAAACGTCCAAGTCTAACTGCCTCTCTGTCTAGACTCGGGGGTACGATGAGGCCTATGGCCGCCGATCCACCTATGGGATACTTCCGCACGAGGTTCCTCCACCAAAGCTAAAATGGTGTACATGCGCCGAAGAGAACGAAGCTTGGCGAGTGGCTAGCAAGAGGCAACGGCTGGGGATCGTCATGCGTCATCTGAAGCGAAGGCTCACGGAATTGTAGGCTTTTTCCCCCTACTTGAATTTGTTACTTGTACTTGTCACATCATATGGCTTGCTTTATGGCGTTGTGATTGCTGCATCGTGAAGAAAGACACCCCAACGGATTTTGATTTTACGGGTACATGTGTTATTCCTTGACGGCACGGCATCCTGATTATAGTGAAAGCTCCTATCCGTGGCTGACGTAAAACATCGTGTACTGTCCATCAGAATCAGTCAGGATAATATGCATTGCTTCCCCCGTGTTAGAAATACATTAGCCCAGACCACCCTAAGAGCCCCTCGAGCTCTTCTCTCACCTGCCCCGGCCCCGCAAAACCAACTTTGCCGGCCAGCTCAGCACGTTTAGTCGAGCTCAACTCGCTCCACCGCGATAGCACAGCACCATCAATAATTGAACGGCCTGTTGTCGACTCAATACCCACCATGGCTTGTGACACGGACATACGGAAGGCTCGTGGGTTTGCTGCGGCCCATTGCGGCAAGTTGTTGATTAATTGCACAGTCAGCGATAGCATGCGGCGATATGAGCTCTCAGAAAGCGCTTCAAAGGTCGACAGCATTCCTGAGGGTGAGGCCATAAGTAGAATATGTGGGCGTGTGCGTGTAGGGTCTAGCGGTTGTACACCGTCGGTAGCATTACTGGTAGATCGCGGGAGAAGCATGGTGCTGGTTGGCCCGTTGCATGAAGTGGAGAAGGTGGTTCGGTGTAGGAGTAGATGGCCCTGCAGTGATTTTGGATCTGTATACATGGCTAGTTAGTAGACGATACTCGCAAGAAGAGAATAGGAAGCATGCAACTCACCATCTGGGTCATACTGCAGCACGTGCACATCTCCATCAAATCCGGCAGCAAGAATAAACAGTTGATCGCCATCCGGCAGGAAATCTGCCGTGACAATGTCCAGCATAGTCGAGCTCTTGCCAAACAGCTGCATTCGGTATGGCTCCTCAGTACTACCCGTAAACCACACGCCCTTGAAGGCATCCGCCATCACACATAGACCACTGCTCTTGAGCTCCTTGGCTGTTGTGACGTAGCAGTTCATGTCGAGGAAGGATACGGGTAGCAATGAGCCGTCTTCCTTAAGACCCCGCACCATGCACTTTTGGCCTTGCGAGAGCAGCATTAGGCCTTGCGTGCCAATCTCACTGACAGCAGTAACAGCACCGCGGGGGATCTCCTCCTTGGCAATCAGCTTAAGCTTCTTGTTGGTGTGCGGCTTGCCAGGGTAAGGGATCACGCTGACCACGTCAAACACGTAGATACGGCCACGTACAGGCAAGTCTTCGCCCCGGGAAATGGAGGTGCCAAGAGTGATGAGCTGGCGACGCTCTTTAGTGACTTCCGAGATTTCTAGGTTCATCATTTTCATAGCATGCACAACCTCGTACTGGTCAAGGTCTAGAGTTTCAACCTCGGTCCATGAGCTGGCCTCAAATAGCCGGATGCTCGATTTCTCCACCATGGGCTTCAAAGCAATGTTTTCTTTTTGCCAGTCCTTGTGGTAATCGTCATCCTTGGGGAGCTCAAACGGCTCCTGCGCCGTGCAGGCAATGGCATAGGTTTTGGTTGGGGGGTGGTAGACGATCTGCTTGATGTTCATACCAATGGGAACCTTTTGCACCGAGACACCTAGCCCAAAGTTTGCATGAGGCAGCTGTGCAACGCGGGTCACGCCGCTGTAGTCAGAGTAAATAAACCCGTTTTCACAGCTGTCGGTGTGGAACATACTGAAGCCGCGCACACCTAGGCCTTGGAGCCCAACTACTTTAAGAGAGGACTTGCTGTCTTTGATCAGAAAGCTGGGCGAGGGACCGCCAAGGAAGATAGCGCTATATCCGCCGACATTGTTACAGACACGCAAGGGCACTTGGCGGTTGGAAGCAGGAGAGGAGGCGCTGTTGGCAGGAGGAGGCTTGGCAAATGCCTGATTCGAGACCTTGGCAAATCTGAGCGAAGTGTTGAGGTTTGACAAATCAGGGAGCAATACGGGTGTGTAGACTATTAGGTCATCAAAGGAATTTCGTAGCTGTGGATTGTTCGTTAGTTGAGGCTTCTTTGCCAAGCTTTGACGGCGTGTTAGAACTAGGAACCTACCACAAGGTATGGCGACTGAGAGATTCTATCGCCAAGATTAGCAACCGCCATCTCTTTGATTTCTTCCTGCACAAAACCTCGCTTGTTTTTGCTGTAGTCAGGGGAAAAGAGATGAGGCACAAAAGTGATGCCATCGGCTGAGTAGATGGGGGTCTCGAGATCCGGC
This sequence comes from Ceratocystis smalleyi, assembly GCA_003449175.1. Taxonomy (NCBI): domain Eukaryota; kingdom Fungi; phylum Ascomycota; class Sordariomycetes; order Microascales; family Ceratocystidaceae; genus Ceratocystis; species Ceratocystis smalleyi. Next base: position 3,004 of record NETT01000177.1, read on the forward strand.
AGGTTGTAGATCAACAAGCTACCCTCAGCAGTGATGAAAAAGGCAAGGACAGCGGCAGTCTTGGCGTTTTTGGGTTCCTTGTTTGGAACAAAGACGCCGTTGATATCGCTGTACAAACAGCCAGTAGCAAGCTTGGTGCCAGCCATAGTCTGGCCTTTTTCAATCTCTTCTAGCTCGCAGTTGCTATCCATTTGTGCAATAAAAGCACTAGAATCATCGCGAATTAGGAGGATATAGGGGTCTGAAATACTGGCACTAATAATCTGGGGATCGGCATCGGTTTCTTCGTCCATCATGGGGATAATTTGGGACAGTCCAAAGTCTAAGGATAGTTAGCAATGGGGGGGTTAACATGATTGAATATCATGAGTAGTGGTAATGGTAATAGGGCAGGGGACTTACCGCCATCATAGCTTCTGATTTCGGAGCGGAGGACTTGAACAACTCTGCTATGTGCACCCATAATACCAGCTTCCAAGGTAAAGCCAGCATCAGGATCAAACTCGGTGCCCGATAAGAGTTCGAAACGCGCGCCTTTGAGAGCATACACATCTGAGGTCTCCTCGCCATTCCTGACCTTGGACATGATCATGAACTTATGTTGCTGGGCATCGGGATCGAAATCGACACCTACGGGCGCGGTTTTGCCCTTGTCGCCTTGAAGAGACTTGGGTACCGGCTTTCTTACGGCCATGGCCCAGAAGCCATACACATCGGGTAGCTCGACTTGGCTGATAACGTTCGGTTGTATGCACCGGTTTACAAGAGCAATAGCGCCAGCCCGACCACGTCCAACAGCTAGAGACAGCTGCAGAGGGCTGACAGTGTCTTTGCCTTCGGAGATGGTTTCGCCAGTGGCCATGCCGCGGATCGGAGCAATACTGAGCAGAGTGTCGTGAACTTTGAAAGTCAGGTCACCTTTGGAGTTTGCATCACCACCTTCGGCGACAGTTTCGCCGTAGAGATCGTCGTCCTCTTCGTCTTCATCCAGGTCCAAGTCGTCCATGTCATAGTCCAGTGTGTCTTCCAACAGCCGTGCCTTGCGACGTGCAGTTTGACCTTGCTTGCGCGTCCAGCCAATGACATGCGAGTCACCGTCCTCGCTCCCAATGAACATGCTGTTCTTTCGGAGTCTGGTCAGGCAAGTGGCTGTGGTGGGGATGATGTCGCCCCCCTGCTCGGGAGAGATGACTCTGACGGTCAAGCCAGACACAGTTCTGCCATCAACCTTGAGCACTACCAGTGCCAGGCGACCATCATTCAGGACCATCAGAAGCTCGCTGGAATCGGGCGCTAGCTGCTCGACGACGCAGTATTCTAGCCTGAGGTTTAAATCAGACTGGTCAGCCAAGCTAAACTTTGTCATTTCTCTGGTAAAACCGTTCACAGCAACACCTTTAGGTTTGCCGGACTGGTCAATATGGATAAGCTCATTGTCACCAATTAATAGTGATCCTCCAATAGGTGTTGGCAGAGGAACAATGCGGAAAATATCTGAAGGGAGCCCCTCGACAGACAGGATGGCTGTCGATGCCTTTTGCTGCAGATCCAAAGTGAAGACACGATAGGACATGTTGTCTTTGCGATCAAGCGCAAACCCGCGACTTTGGGTGGAGGATATGATGCCAAAAGTTGGCTCTCTGTAGCCGTGGAGAAAGGCAAAGTGTACAGGATGTAGCAGTAAAGGGTCCAGCTGCGGCAGCTTTAACACGTATGATGACAAGTACGGGACCTCCTGTTTCTCACCGCTAGCCAGCGGTGCAGACTGGCCCTTGGCCGGCTTGGGGCCATCCAGATCCCCGTCCCACTCATCGTCCATCTCAATGTCCTCGTCAAGCCGGCGAAACGGCAAGATGGCAAAGTTCTTGGGTCCAAACTTGAGAGCGGCACAACGGCTCATAGGATCTGCCTCCAAGAATGTATCATACTCGCTCGCCGAGGCCTCCCACGGCGAGCCATCCAGATCTTCTTGTTCGTAGTAGTGTACTGACAGATTTTCAATTGAGTTCGTCTCGGCCACCCAGCCTAAAAGCGTCATCTTAGCATCACGCATGGCCACCAGCAAAGTCTCGCCGCTGTATTTTGTGTTGGGGATCCTCACCCGTGCTAAGCCGCACACGGCAGCCGCGACGGGATACTCAGCCACGAGTATCAGCTTAGTGTTGGTGCCCTTGTCGACCTTGACTAAAGGGGCCTCGCCGCCGAGAAAAGAGGACTCAAGGCCATCGTCATCATTGATGCCTTTTTGATACCGAGGATCTGGAGGGGTGTTGAATGTGGATTTTGATTGTGCATTGTCGACTTCAGCCGAGATTGTAGTAGTAGAGAAAATCTGGATCAGGGAGCCCTTGGCAACAATGATATTGTTCGCAGTGCGGGACGTGAGACTGATGCTGAGACTGTAGGAAACGGCAGTCGGCGCCGTAAGTTCTTTGTAGCATTGCATCGCGGGCGTGTAGGCGGATCACAGGCGAGCAAGCGACCAACTATAGCCGGACAGCTCAAGAGAGCTGGTAATTGGGGCTGCAAGGAGTGACAGGCGATTGGATATATGCCTGTAGAGAGAATGGGAATGCACGAGAGAAGACCTGGCATACACAAAGACTAATGAGCGTTCAATTCAACCAACTAAAGCTATTGATTCCACAGAGCCAAAATGCGCCTACAGATAGAAGCACCAATACAGCGAGAGACGCCGAAGTAATCGTAGTAATAGTGACAGTACCTTTGCGTAGCCCGGTTGCTGTTGCGCCAGCTTTGAACAGGAAGCTATTCAAGCCTTGTCTCGAAGGCTGGTGGTGAAGGACAGGCTAAGGGGTTTTGGCGGCGGTAACTGAGAGCAGCTCCTGGTTTGTTTCTATGTATGGAGCCTCTTAGTCTGGCCCTCCGGTAAGCTTCGCCAATGGTGACGGTGGTGGTGTTGCTCACGGTCGTCGCGTTGAAATAAAATGTTCCAAGGTGCAGCTGAAGCTTGACGAGATGTCAGCCCGTAGATTAGCCGGCATTGGGTGCTCAGCTGCCAGCAGTCCTTTGTGGTGCCTTGCCAGCTGCCACGCTGATGAGGGTGTGCATTGATTGTTTCACCAGGCGGATATCCAGGTTTTGTCGCAAAGGATTACAAGATGCGCCGCATGAAAAGAATCAAAAACAAGAAGCGGACCGTGTTGTCATCAGGGTAAACATGCTCTCTCGTTGATGGCTGAAGTCAGCCTTAGAATCTTGCTCGCCTTTTCCTGCTTCTCGCCAATCATACTTGCATTTTTTGCTGTGCTTACCATTGTACAAAGTACACACGTGCTTTCTTCTTCGTCGGCAGGCCTTCATTCTTGATTACCATCACCACAATTCCTTGTTCTTCTTTCTAGTGCGTCGCTGCCATTCTCCCACAGCCTCTGGATTTGGCTTACATACTGAGCTGGTCTCCCTCCATACTTGACCCTAGTTTTGTAAGTTCTTCCTGATACTACGCATGGCCTGTCTAGGCGGCGAGCCAGCCATACTACACTCCCTGTGCTCCTTCGCTGCCACTCCGAGAAGACAGGAAGGACAGGCGAGAGCGCTATAGCTACTCCAAAATGCCCCTGTGCTTCTAGACTTTGGTGGCCGAGTCAGGCGATTATCGCTCGTTTCTTTGAAGGTTCGAACACGATATACTCTCCAGTGCTATTACCATCTTCAGCCTTTGGACAGCCTCCTTCAGGCCCGAGACTCATTTCGGTCTCGCTGTGGATTGCATGTCCGACTGAACTGGCAAAGCTAACACATGCTAGTAGTTTTAGTCCAAGTTCGCCTTTTATGGTGTTTGATTTGCTATCAATCAGCTAGATATAAGAGCTACAGGTGCATGTACTATCGGCCGCCAGCCAGACAATCCGATCCCCCTCCTAACGCTACGTCACCATTCCCGTATCGATCCTCCTTGTCGGGCATTATTAGGCCTACCACTCATTGTGTCACATTATTTGCCACTCCAATATCCATTCGCATCTTATCCCTAGCACTGAATCTTGGCTTGTGCTGGACACACACTATCCAACCCGCAGCCATCTCGCTGTTCGTCTTGGGTCTTTTCTTTCGTGACTTTTGATTGTTCCTCCTCTAGTCCTCTGCCCCCCTCCAAATATATTGGATTCTCCTCTTGAGGATCGTTATCCAAATATGCAGCAGCCTATGCTTGAAGCCAGTTTGATCTGGCTATCCTACGGCGTTGCCGTTTTAATCGCGCTGGCTGCATCCTCTATTACGGTCTACACTTGGCAAACTCCCCGCGATCGCTCACTTGTTGTAAGCTTGATAGCCATTATCAGCATCGCAGCCCTTCTAGCCACAGTTCTGTTGCTTCCTGTTGATATTGCCATCATTTCTTCAACCACCGATCGTACTTTGGGGTCCAAAAAGAAATGGGCAACACCAGACAAGGTCACCGAAATCACCGACACGCTGCTGATTCTGTATTATGTACTATATAGCCTAGACGCTGCGCTGTGTCTCGTTGTGGTTCCCTTTGGATACTTCTGGTACGAAGAATATGACGAGATTGAAATCGAAGAAGGCCGCACAATATCCAGCCGTATCATTGGGGCTGTAAAGAGCACAGTGGGCTTCGTCATGCTGGTTGTCGTGCTTCTAGTTCTAGGCTACCTTCTGCCCGCAGAATCTCTCTCGTCCAACCTCCAGGGAGCAGCTGCGTCTCTCGCCACAAAAAAGGTGGAAAAGGCACTCGACTTTTGTCTTGGCGTCATGGCTGTTGTGGGAAGCCTCCTTTACGCTACCTACACTGGCGCTGGCCTTGCCTCACTTCCAGCTTCGTTTGTTCGCACGGCCCCGTCACTATCGACACCTACTTTTGCCAACGCCAACGCTCGCTCGCTCTTGAGAAACCGCGAACGACAGCGCCAGCTAGAATTACGCAACAACAGCCGCTTCTCCTGCAAAGATCGCCGCGAGCTTGAGCAGCTTGTGCGTGAAGAACGCACTCTAGTCAGGCGCCAGAGGCTGGCTGAGGAGGCCCAAGGCTTACGCCGCAACTGGCTGCAGAAGTTCTGGCTCGGCATCTGCAGTGCCCTAAAGCCTTTGAAGCTTGTGGGAGGACTCGTGATGCTCATTGTAGCACTAGTCCTATGCTCGTCAGTATTGATTACCGGGATTGACAGGGCAACACATGCATTTCCATGCAAGAGCAACTGCAATTATTCACTAAAAAGCCCGCATCTGTTCCAGCCCATGGACGCTCTATTTCTCTGGGCTGCTCAAAGCTTCCCTGCCGACTATATATTGATGACACTCTTGATTATGTTCCTCTTGGCTTCTTCCATATCTGGTGTGGCTACTGTTGGCATCCGGTTTCTTTGGATACGCATTTTCCACATCCGCCACGGCAGGACTGCTCCCCAGGCTTTACTCATCACCACCGTCATGCTGGCCATGATAATCTTCGCAATTAACTATTCTCTTGTTACCACGATTGCGCCCCAGTATTCCCTATACGGAACACAGACCGTCTGCACTGCTTCTAGTGTCAACCCTCTTGGGTGCTTGGGTCGACCGGAGCTAGTTGTCAAGTGCTCCAGCATGATGCAGATTTCAGGACATGCCGCACACATATGCACACCATCAGTGATGTCAACCTTTGTTCATAGAATCACGTCTACATGGCGCCTCTTCGGTGTCGTAGACTTTTGGGCGCAATTTGCCTTCCTGTTCGTTTTCCTTCTAACGCTGATAATTGTATTTGTGAGGGCACCCAAGTTGAACATTGCGGAAATCGACGAAGACGCCGAGCACGACGAAGAAGAGAGGTTATTGGCCCGTTCGACCCCCGCCGAGGCATACGGGGGCACATGGCATAATATCTCGAGCAGAGCCAGATCGAAGAGGTCTTGGACGGCTTCGTTGACAGCCGATAGTAGAGCAAGCCGCAGCAGTGCTGCTAACAGTACAGCCAATTAACCGAAAATGGACCTGGCGCAATAAGTACGTTCTAGACCTCCAGACATGAGGCATGTTATTCTGGGCTTGTATACATGGGGTTTTTCTTTTTTTGTTCTTGTCTGGGCGTTATGGTGTTTGTTTGCGTATCTGCTTTTATTGTATATTTCATTATTCGTTAAGGTTTTTTGACGTACCAAATGCCGTCGCTTCCAACTCTTCAGCTGGCCCCAATCGCTACCTTTTTCTTATTCTCTTTCTGCGGCTTCACAAATCCAATAGCCTCGTGTGTACTGTCATCGTAACTAGCCATCGGCCCCAAGTGCATTTCGCTCCAGCATTCAGCGCAGTATATTTGTGGATTTTCACCTTCACAGCCAAGACATTGAAGGGTAGCATCTGAAAGACACACTATGCACCAGGCATCGGCATCTTCGTCGGTGTAGTCTGTTTGGGTAGCCAGGCGCTTGAATTTAGTTGATATGCTGGTAGGGACAGATGGAAGGCCGAGGGTGTTCGTTTCATCTGCGGCTGCCTTGGGGGGCGACGAGGGGGTTTGGAGAGCAAGTAAGCGTGCAGCAACACTATCCACATCCGTAGTAGCACATGGCGGCGAAGATATAACAGGTAGTTCTGAAGGTACAGAAGGAAGCCCAAGGCTGTCACCGCTGCGACTATTCATGCAAGGAGTGTTCCGAGTTGGTAGCTCGCTTTCGAGCGCTTCTTCAATTTCGCGTGTTATTCTTTCCTTTTCCGAATGATGCGGAGTTGGACCGTCCATCTTGGATAGCGCCTCTGCTGCTTCTCCCCCCTCGCCCTCGATCGACCTCGGGTCTGAAGGCTTGGATGTGGATTTTTGGAGGGTAGAGGAGCCAGTGTGCTTTTGAGCAGGGGGTGCCGAATCTGAGCTAGAGGCATTTACAGCAGCGCTGTTCCTTAGCGCCTTGAGCCGTGCAGCAAGAGCATCTTCCCGCGATGTCTGAGATTTCTGTAATGCAAAGGCCGGCATGCTGTCCATTATATTAGAATAATGTATTTGACAGTTATCCTAGGCTGCAAAAGATATCATACCTTGGTTTTGCAGATTTGGCGTCTTTGGCCACAACGGTCCCCGGATTAAGCGCCTTGAGGCGGTTCAGCAGTGCGTCTGTGTCGTTGCGATCAGTCATTTCGCTAGATTATGAAAATCACGCAAGCCTTTTATTTATACTGTATTACGATCGAGGTTGAGGTTGTCTGGTCACCCTAAGCTTGACATATCTCAAGAATGGGTATATGCATCAATCCCATACAGCGCAGCGAGCGATCTAAAGTTAGGCGTGCCCCACTAAGAACTACACTATCTCGATACATGCATATACTAGGTGCTATGGTCAAAAATTCTAATTTTTCGCCAATTTTCACACAACAAAGAACTTGACTACCCATGACCGTTTCGACCTGGGCTCAATTCCAATGAGCAACGGGACCATTATCAATTTCAGTTCATCATGAATTCCCTTGGTGCAATTCGTCGGTGCCCTAAGGGTAGCCTTAATGCTGGCGTCCTCCGATATGGCAACACTAGATTTACATCGCCAATTAGCCCAAGAGGTGCAATATATCGAAACATCCCTAGCTACCAACTTCGCTACAAGTCTACCGAGAAGAAGCCTTTAACAATCGGGACGCCAGAGCAGCAAGAGCTCGTCTATCGCCATGTCCGCAAGCCCTTTTCTGGGATGGCGAGCTCGGTGACGAAGAAATCCATTAAGCGATCTCTAACAGCGCGGAAGGAAACCTACAAGGAGCTTTTAGATGAAGTGCCAATTGACAAGATGGCCCAGATGATCCTTGAAATGGCGGCAGCCAAGATTTTCCGGAACCAGGAAACAGCAAAGCTCTATTTTCCCACTGTGTTTTCTAAGCCTTCAGCTGTCTCGGATGACGCTCCTTCATCGGAGACCCATGAAGATGCTACCGAATCGACTGACTCTGAGAACTTGGCGGCTCCGGAAAATAGCAGCTCCCCTGATGGCTATACAGCTGAGGAACCAATTATACACGGAGTCAACCCTGCTGAAGTGGAGGATATGATTATGAACGGCATCAAAGAAGTCCGTCCTGTTCTTAGAGGAAATTTGGCTACCAACCGTACGTGCTCGCAAATCCCTGATGCTGCTATACGTTTGAATGCTAACACACAAGCAGGATTCCCTCCCCCTTTCATCATGGTCCCTAATGTCCCCCCTATCGCACTTCCCTATCTATGCCAACACCATGTCATGATGGCTGTCCAAACCAGTCTCGAGGAGGCATTCTATGGTTACTGCAAAACCAATTTTCCCCAGATTCTGAGAAACAATTTATGGGACTCTCCCATGGCCGTTGAGCTCACAAAGTGGCCCAAAATTCTCAGTGCTGTTCAGTCTACATTCCCTGACCCGTCGCTTTCCAAACAACGCAAAGGTGGAACCACCAATATCCCTATTGAGGTTGCCATGCGCCCGTTAAATCCTATCCGCCACATTGCGGTACATCGTATCCCCGTTGTTGCAAAAACCGTAGTTGGTCTACTCGAGTATGGCCATCGCATCGCTGGATACCTAGGCGACGAAGAGCGCAAGTCTCATATTTCCAATTGCATGGGCCAGATCATGAATTTGACTCGCCCTATAGAGGCGGACATGGCCAAGGTCAGACAACAGGCTTTCCTCGACGTAGTGGAACTTGAGCGCCAGCGCAACGAACTCATCAAGAAACAGAGAGAAGTTTTAGCTCGCATGGCTGAAGAATACCGCATGTTGAAGCAGAAGAGCGCTCCTCATATCACTTATCAGCTCCTTAAGTCTCTCAAGGTTGAGCCAGCTGTTATAACCAAAATTGTAAATTCCCTTAACGATCAAATCTCCGAATCTATGCCGAGCAAAGACAAGGTAGATGAGTCGTCTACTGAGCCCCCGACGGTCAAGGAAGATAGCCCCTCCGCTGCCGGCCCAAAAAGTACAGCCAAAAAACTGTCAAGCTCGGATAATGCCAATATTCTGGCTGAATCTAGTGCAGACAATGCTCCCCCCACCATTGTTACACCCTCAGATAATATCGCTCAAGACAAAGTTCCAGAAGCGGTGCCTAGTATCAAGCAGCAACCACAGGCTCAAGCCATTAAAGAGGTCTGCAAAGAGGCCGAAGAAAAGCTGGCCAAAAAAGAAGAAGCTGAAGAAGAGGTTTCCGAAGCAGCTGAAACCGCAACTGAAAAGGCTCTTGAAACTCAGTCGGGGCAACAATCTCAAGAACAATCTACAGAGCAAGCCGGTGTCGCTGGATCTCCTGAAGAGCAAATCGACGAGCATCCCAACGCTATTTCGGATACCATCGCCATCGATCCGTCTACATCTTCTTTGCACGAAACGCCCACGTCCTTGCACGGCGAAGTGACCATCACAGACCCAGATGACGGTGAACAAGAAACAGCTCTATCTACAGATGACACTAGCCCTGGTGAGTCTGCTGAACCGGACGCGAAGGACGATGCCAACGATGAGCTAGAAAATGTCGATTGTGATTCTAAGACGCCGAGCGAGGATGAGATTCGGGAGGAGGAAGAGGTAGAGGAAGAAGAGGTAGAGGAAGAAGAAGAGGAAGAGGAAGATGAGAATGAGGATGAGGGCGATATGGGGCCTGATGAAAGCGTCTACTCCATCGATCAAGACTCCTTGATTGGCCTAAGCCCCCTTGAGCGTATGTGTGAAATCATGCTTGCTCAGCATTACTGTGCTATCGGGGATCAAGAAGCCAAGAATATCGAAACAGAGCGCCGCTTCTACACCTTTGAAAAGAACAGGATCAAGGCTGAGGTTGATAAGGAATTTTCGTCGCAGAAGTACGTTCCCTCCAGCCCGCTCCCAGTCACCCCCGACTTCGAAAAAATGTATCGGGAGAAGCTAGACGAACTCGTTGCCAAAAACATTGCAAAACTCAGCACTAAGAAGAAGAAGGTGGAGTCAGCCGTCAAGGGAGCTCGAAACACTGCGCGGAAACAAGTTGAAAAGGAGATTACAAAAAAGCGACAGATCTTCAAGCAACAGCTTACGACCGAACGCAACAAGGAAAAGGCGTTTGCCAAAGAACTCGCAGCCCGTAAAAAGAAAGTAGTCACTGAGCGTTTAAGATGCTCTATGCTTGCACAAACTATTATGGAAAACTACAGACTTGATACAGAGGTTGAAAAGGCAGCTCTGCTTCTCTATGACAGCCTCACCCATGCCATCTATTCTACAAATCACGGCCTCATAAACGCCTACGCCAACAACATTCTCTCCAAGCCGCAATACACCAGTACGCCTGAGGCCGGGCTCAATCAAGAGGCACTGGTGAACATGCTGCCTCCGGTTTCCAAACAAGATACGCCCATTGATACCTCGGAGGCTAGCCAGACAATGAATGCCGAGATGAAAGCCATCGAGGTTGAGATCAACACCTACTCTAACGGTACTGTGCCACACGGCGGCGAATATGACTTTGTTGTTGAGCGCCTGGAACTTGACGAGCAGGAAAAGGCCCAAAAGAAGCTCTTAACGGAGCCCTTTCCGTCCTTTGAACCAGCCGACATAGAGGATGCTAACAGTGCGCTCTCGATCCATGTTGATCTGCGTACTCCCGGGTCGCCAGACACGCTCTCGCGCGAACTACAGCAGGCGGAAGACCTACACTTTGATTTTCCTACCACCCAGGTCCCCCCAGACTTTCCAGAGTCGACCGTCTCGCCCGACCGCATGATGGTCTCGGGTGCAGAGGTTCCGGAAGACTTGCCGTATGCTAGAATTGCACCAGAACGCATCGTAGTGGCACCGGTGGAATTTGAGGTTCCTGATAATGTGGCTGACTTTGAAGCACTTGACAAAGATGACGATCCGCTCAAGGCTCTACATATGACAAAGGTTGAAGAAAATCCTACTACTCAACATGAGGAGGCACATGCCCTTTCAGCGCAGATCTTACTCGGCGATATGCCGGCTAGCGGCGCCGCTGCTAGTGGCGCTTTTGCCGGTGAGATTTTAGCCGGCGAGGCTGATTCCAAGGTCAAGGAGTATAAGATCTCCACGGTTGGTGTGGCTGAAGTCGAACGTGCTGTTGAGGCCGATGTTGGAATTTCACCTAAGCCTGCTGCTTCCGGGACTTCTGAGACTATTGCTATGGCTGAAGCTGAGACTTTTAGCGAGGCTGAGAGACCCGAAGTGGCTGAAGTGGCCCAGGGGGATGTCGTTGAAGCCGAGGCTGCTGAGACTTCCTCCGCCGAGACTCCAAACGACGTCTCCTCTACCAAAGCACTGGCTGAAGAAGATCATCCATCTCGCGAAACTCCAGCTGCCGCCGAGGAAAGCCCTAGACCACTCCTAAGCCGCCTAACATCATGGTTCCGAAAGAGTGACTAAGGCCGACATGATGTCACAGCCGCCGGCGATGTGGCGGGGGCTGTTAATGTATATTAGTTGTTTGGTGTGTACAGTATCGATTGCGTTTAAACAGCATTGGCTTCATCTAGAGACAAAAAGAAGATGGCAGATGTAATATTAGGCATATTTTAGTATATTTTTTCTCTCCTCCCTAGCTTCCGCCATCACCCTCCCACGTTGTGCCTTGTGCCTAGATCAGAACGCCTAGCCAAGCTATCACACTTCACCAAGCCCAAGAACCCAGCCCAGCCCGTATAAGGGATGCTACAACAAGCCCCCGCTAGGCAACCTCACTAAATTTCGCCTTCCCCCGAGGCAGTCTGTCGCGGTAGCAGCCATTGACTGACCTGTCAAGCTCCATTCAACTGAAAGAAAACGGGAGGGTGTGTGAAATAATGTGGCTTATCTTGAAACTGAAAGGGACTAAGCACTAAGTTGACACACTTGGCCCAAGCCACGCTCGCTTCACTGTGACGTGCGTTGAAGCATAAAATTAAGCCGTTGCCGTCAAAATGCTTCTCCAACACTGATAATTGTGTCTGCCTTTTTCCCAGTCCATATTCTTACCTGGTCCCAGGTTTCTCCACAAAGAAACTTCATTCTGGCGCATAAAGCTGGAGGCTAAATTCGTGAAAAGGATATCGCTGCAAGCATACACCCTCAAGTCTAAGCTAGCCCCTTCTCATCATATTAGCACCAAGGATAAATATGACCCTTTGTCCCTGTTCTCTTTACTTGTCGACAGTATCATCTCACTTCTTCACCACCTCTTGTATTACAAACAGGCTCGTCCAGCTTCGATCTGATTTACTTGGCACTTATAATTAACCTTTGTGTTGCCTACAGCCCCTTCTCCTTGTCAACCCCGTCTGAAACATCGAGGCCTGCCTGCTTCGAGACTTAACGCACAACCCTGCTGCCAATAACATACTGCCGCGCCTTGCACACTGTACTCTGCTGTCTGCTGCCAAGACAACCCAAGCACTCCACCCCAGCCCAACCCCTAGCCAGATTTCCTGTTTCAATCACGTAACTTTTCAATATTCCGCTCCTCTTCTTTCGTCGCCGTACATTTGTTTTTTTTTGCCGTTTCGCGCCCCCACTGTCTTCGAAATGAAGTCCTCCGCAATCACAGGTCCCCTTGCTGTCTTCATTGCACTCCTTGTGCATGTTATAGCAGCGCCCACTATCAGAATCGGCTCCATAGCCACATCCCTTGCCATTCGCGATGCCTCCATGGCCCTTAAGGATAACATGCCTCAGGATCTGTGGAAGCGGCGCGGTGGCGGCGGAGGCGGAAGCCGTGGGAGTAGCAGCAGCGGTAGTACGTCCAGCTCTAGTGGCAGTAGTAGTTATAGTTCCAGCAGTCGGGGCGGTAGTAGCAGCGGCTCGAGCAGAGGAGGCTTGAGTGGTACGTCCTTTGAAAGGCTACTTCGCTGTTCCGCGACTCCTCGAAAGATGCAGCGCAATTATCCACAGCCACCGCCTCGCTCCGTGTTCCATCTGCAAACTGTTCTTCCCTACGACCGTCCTTAGCAAGCACCGTTGTCATGAAGGCCTGTTCAACTAACCTTATTTTAATAGGATCCAGTTCTAGCTCGGGCTCCAGCTCGGGCTCTAGCTCTCGCGGCGGTAGTAGTTCATCATCTTCTTCTTCTTCGAGAGGAGGGTACGTTTTTCATCGTTCTTTTCTATGTACAACCCTTGACTCCCGCTAACGAAACGCACAGCACTAGTAGTCCCCGGATATATGGTGGCGGCAGCTACTATGCTGGCGGTGCTACCGCCCCCTACAGATCCGGCACCAGATCAGCAGCCGGTCTCACTGGCGCCTTCTTTGCCGTTGGCCTTTTGTCCTTCTGGCCGGCCCTTTGGCTAACCAACGCCTACTTGTACCACTACCCGTCTTCTTACCGCTACCACTTCAATAACCAGTCCAGCAACGCCAACGAAAGTCTGCCGGTCATTTGCGCCTGTGCCGAGAACAGCCTGTGCGGCTGTGATGAGAACAACTCCACCACCTACTTGAACTCACTGGTTGGCAACGGCTCCTACTCCGGTCTGAACACCAGCGTTGTTAGTGTCGCGCAGGTCAACGGCACCAAGACGCTACTTGTCAACGGCACTCTCTCAAACGACACTACCAGCTCCATGGAGGAGTCGGATAGCAGCGACGACAGCAGCATGGCCATATTGAACAGCCCTGTCGGTCTTCTTGGATACTGGCCTGTCGCTGTAGCTGCTTTTGCCGCTGTCTATGTCTTCTAAGCATGATGCACCCCACAAACCACTTTGATTGTTGGATTTTTTTTGGCTATCAATGTCTGTACATACGTTTTTAGTTTGCTCTATTCTTCGCACAAGGATTTTTGCTCTTCTCATTTTTAATACGATTTATAATGTTTTCAGTACATGCACCATTGTTTTCATCACGCAATTGATCCCGTGAAGTACTGGACGTATGAACGTCGCTTAGGGTTAGTGTTTGAGGTGGCGGCTTAGGGTCATTCTCAAATATATGCTTATCGATAAAAGCTCGCAAGAATTTTTGGCATCGCGGTCAACTTTTCGGGCATCATATTTGGTGTTATCGCAAACCCATCATTCGCTTCTCAACCACATGTCGTCTCTCTTTTAGCCACTGCCTGCACTCTGACCCCCCCCCCCACCAGCGCCTAAAACTCCGCATCAATACTTCCCCCCCCGCCACAATCTCGAATACCAGCCGTGATCCTAACCATCCATCATCATGAACGCGCATGCCATACTCTCCTCCCATGGCTGGCGGGGTACTGGCCACACACTGCACGCCCACAATGACCAAATTGGAATTGCTAAGCCACTGCTAGTAAAACACAAAAAAGACAATAGCGGTCTCGGCACCTCCAATATTGTTTCTGACCAGTGGTGGCTCAGCGCCATCGACGAACAGCTCAAGGGGCTTGATACCACCAGTGGCAAGCCCGTACAAACAGTAAAGACCGGCATGATTGGCCGTCTCGACCGCCGGGTCCAGCGGTACTCATTGTATGACTCATTTGTCAAAGGCGAAACTCTCGATAGCACAATCGGCAAAGACAAAGACAAGAAGAAGTCCATGGCTGGGTCCGTCAGCCCCTCTTCCTTAGCCAACAACCCCAAATCCAAGTCAAAATCGAGCCAAGGCAAAAAGAACAGCCCTCTGCCTACACCCCCGATATCTTGTGCTTCGGCGACGCTGTCGTCATCTACGAGCACCTCTACATCCGCATCCCCTCCGCCTGCGAGAAACGAACCCAGGGAGGAGCGACGCGCGCGCAAAGAGGCAAAACAACTGCGCAAGATAGAAAAAGCAGCCAAGAAGGAAGCTAAGTTAAAGCGAAGAGAGGAAAAAGATATGAAGCGGCGCGAAAAAGAAGAGAAGCGCGCAAAGAAACAGCAGCGTGCACTTGAGAAGTCCGCGAGAAGAGCAAGAAAGCTAGCGAAACGTGCGGAAACATGACATCAATGCATGCCAACAGCATCTCAAGTTGCACGCTTGTGTTTCTTGCTGTGCTCTATCGGCACGGGAATATGGGCGCAGTGCGATTCTTTAGGTGTTTTCCTTTTCTATTTGTCTTCCTCTCCGTCCGGCGTATACTTGGGGTCTACATCATACTGGCGTTTCTTTCAGCGTTTTCCATTAAAAGGGTATCGGGCGTCAAAATACATGGATCTTGTCATTTCTCTCGTCCTTCTATGCTTCTCGTAGCTTGATCAAGTCAATTTAGGAAGCTTACCGGGCTTGTTAGATAACAGCCATGGCCTTCTATCCCAAAAATCGTCCTTGATAATATCCATGTGTTCAACAACAATGCGAGCTTTGGCTCTCTTCTTCCTATCCTTTTCAGTCTGTGTCTTGGATTCGACAGTTGGCTCAGCAGCCTTTTCGACCTCTGCTGCAACATCGTGGCTGCCAGGCTCTACAAGTTCGTACTAGGATTTTGTTAGTGGTCTCCGCACACAGTTAATGCTGGTAGAAACTTACGTCGCGGAAGACAACGCTCCCCTTCTTAAAGATGGCGGGCTCATTATTGTAGTTGATGCCGAATTGCGAAAACAAAATTTCATTCTTGTCCGCCGCCAATGTTCCCTACAATGAGGTCAGTTTATCCATCCCACTCAATTAGCACGGCCGACTTACTGCAAGAGTCTTCTCGGCTTCCTTCGGGTCCATTCCGCCTTGTTGTACAAGAGTCCAGAAAGATGTATTGTATAGATTGTTAATGTGACCTAGGATTCCAGGTTAGTATACGTCTTTCAAACAGGCGGTGTCATTTAGAAGGAGCCATACAATCCGCTTGTCTCCAGGCAAGATAGTCTCGCAGATTAGACAATGCCGGGTAGCAGACAGCGCGGCCATCAAAGCCGGGTAGGGGTGCAGTGAGGGGGATATCTGGAAAGTATTTTGACCAGTGAAAAATGTAGTTAGCCGTAAATGTCGCTACAACGGTTGTAACTAGTTTGCTGTATTTATATGTTAGCACAACATGACAAAAACCATGGCCTACTTATCAAAAGGCGCAGCGCCCATACCTCGATCGTCGTTCAAAAAGCGTCGTGTTTTTGTGAAAGACAAAGCTATATTCGTCGCTTTGGCCATAGGCAATGGTAATATCTGGGAGCTCTGTAACAACAGCCTTCGCCGCTAGATTCATCAAATCCAGCGCGCGAATATCATTAGGTTTTTTAAACCCATACTTCTGGCAAAGTCTTGCTCTATTAGCAAACGTCATGATCTAATTGATCGCCTTCAGCTAGGGTTTAAGACTTACTTGGTGAACCCTCGGCCATCAATCCGCACTACAATCCAAGTATTTTGTAGGAGATGGTCTGGCTGCTCAAAGAGCCGAACATACTCAAATCTAGGACACACAATGGGTTAAAAATAAAAAATTAAAAGGAGAAGAGAATAGAATAAAGCCGGGAGCGAAGGTAACGAGCTCCTAAATACGCACTTTGAATTGGCCATTCTTGCCGTGTAGTAGTAGCTTCGTTGTGTTAAACTGGGAAGATTTCGACGCCCCGCTCTCTCTAAAAAAAAACAAGGGACATCATGCTATTGTTATGTGAGTAAAGCGGCCCCCCCCCCCCTCAAAAGTTCAGCCTTGTCAGACTCTGATTCAGCCTTCCCGTGTCGCAGTAAATTAATTCCCCTTTTGTAGTCTAAAGCCGACCGAAGCTCAGTCGTTCAGTGTCCGTCTTAGTTTGCAAAATATCCGAAAGCAGGCGACCGCCATCGAACAACAGCTTCGCCATGAATCTGCTCCTCTCCGACGACTATTTCCCCCAAGATTACCCAGAGCACATCACCAATACCATCCGCTCTGGACATGCAACATGCTTGCGCTTCAACTACAAGGGCGACTACCTTGCTTCGGGACGGGTTGAGGGCACCGTTGTTGTATGGGACTTGGACACCATGGGCACTGCACGCAAGCTCCGCGGTCATAACAAGACCATTAGCTCATTAAGTTGGTCACGATGTGGGCGATACCTTCTCTCTGCATGTCGCGGTTGGAAGGCAATCCTATGGGATCTCCACGATGGCAAACGGCTGCGTGAGGTTCGTTTCAGGGCGCCCGTGTACACAGCTGAGATTCACCCAACAAACCAGTAAGTTCTCGAATACTTGGTTTCATCGCAATCATGTCGCTGACAATGGCCTGGCAAGCCTATTGTTCAATGTTTCACTGTACGAAGAACAGCCATTACTCGTCGACGTTTCCAATCCTGTCGACAAACGAGACATCCTCCCCTCCATCAAGAAACGCGATACAACAGATCTTGATCCCGAGACAATAGAGAAGCATGCAAAAGAAGACGCAAAACAAATGACAACGGCCATGATCTTCACCTCAACCGGCGACCATATAATAGCAGGCACAAACAAAGGAAGACTGAATCTTATTGACACCAAGACCCGCGAGATAATATACTCGGAAAAAGTTTGCAGTGGCGCAATAACGACGATGAAGATCACAGGCTCTGGAAAAGATCTGCTAGTCAACTCACAAGATCGCATTATCCGCACGTTCAAGATACCAAATCTGTCATCGGAGCATCTTGATATCGATACAATACAATTACCGCTAGAACACAAGTTCCAAGATGTAGTCAACAAGCTTTCGTGGAACCATGTTACGTTCAGTGCCACAGGTGAGTACGTCGCAGCATCCACGTACAACAACCACGAACTATACATTTGGGAGCGTGGCCACGGCAGTTTGGTGCGCATGTTGGAGGGACCCAAAGAAGAACAAGGCACAATAGAGTGGCATCCACACAAAGCAGTGCTTGCTGCATGTGGGCTGGAGACTGGTCGCATTTACATCTGGTCCGTGACAAGTCCGCAGAAATGGTCAGCATTAGCACCAGACTTTGCCGAAGTCGAGGAAAATGTGGAGTACATCGAGCGAGAAGACGAGTTTGACATTTGGGCACAAGAGGAAATCCATCAAAGACGACTGGATGCAGAGGACTCTGACGTAGACGTCTTGACAAAACCGCCATCCAAGCTTTACGATGACTACGAGGGCCAATTCCGCATGCCCATCCTCTTCAACTTGGGAGAGAGTGACAGTGAGGAAGAGTTTGTGGCGGTTTCAACGGGCACTATGCGTAGAAGAAGTCCTGGAGAGGGTGAGGCAGCAGACGACGAGCGGCAAGTAGCGCCAAAGAAGAAAGTTGGCCGGCCGAAAAAGCGATAAGCATTTATTGAGTTCCAAGAAAGGACGTACTTGAAATCATGACTTTTGGTCCTTTGACTGCAAGGGTTAGTAACAACAATAGAGTTGGACGATGAACCCAGATTTATCGTGACAGCAGACATTGCGCTTAAACTAACGACAAAGCCAAATCGGATTACATTCTGTTCTGATTTCTAGCGCCTAAATGCCACAAATGTGATGGTGCAGGGCGAGACATGCAGCAGTAGCAGTACATGCTGTCAAGCAAAGGCAAAAGGATTGTAAACGAAGTTGAGGACTTTTGCAAGATGATACCCAAGATATTTCTAGAAAAAAAAAGAGCCTGATATAGCGGTTATTAGCCGTGGCATTGCAGGGATTTAGTGCAGACGGGGGAGGGAAGACCAGATGCCCGTTCAACTTGTAGCTCCTTTCTAGAGCTCTATAGCTTATCCGTTACCGCCTACCCGCTATACTTGCCAGTTTGTCCCCCCTGACACTTTGTACTAGAGGAGGAGCCGTAGTGCTGCATGGTGCACTATGGTGAGGTGGCCTCGCAAAACAACACCCTGAAGTGTGCAGATACTTGTGGTCATAAACTGCCGGATGTGGATCTTGTCCTGCTGACTAAAGAAGACTATTTTTTTTTTTTGTGAAAGCTGGCTACAAGCGTAGTACCCGGTACAGGAAAACGCCAAAACTATAGGCCAAAATACGCGACGCGAATGTACCAGTACTTGCATAACTTTTTTTCCTATTCTTTTCATTTCGTGCCTGTTTTGGCCTCCTTTTTGCCAGGTAGGCTCCCAGCCGCACTCCCAAGAAAGAAAGGTCAAAGTTCCAGCCAAGGCTGGTCTTAATAGTTGTCGCCCTGTCCACTATCGTAAATTTTTCAACCTTCCCTTCCACAACCTCCACTGAACACTGAATTATTCATCGACAACGCGACACGATTGAGCCGAAACTCCTGGATTCCATTGGCTGCGGGATCTCCGAATCCATAACTCGTGACTCTGAATCTTTTTTTCCCTCTTGCGACTGACTTCGGTGGCCTTTACAGTGATCAACTTGGCCGACAAGGCCTGGCAGAAGAGGTACTGCTGCGCTCGCTCCTGTGATCTGTTTCCCATCTTGGCCAGTCTTACGAAGTGTGCTTCATCAACAAGGCCATCGCTTTTCTCGATCCCCCCCTCTTTTCATCAGTCCTCCGCTGCGCGCCATCGCATATTGACTGGCGCCATTATCTTGCGGTTGATTGCGTCTTGCATCCTCGTTGTCGCTTCTTTCGCTGTTTGTTTTTGTGTGCTTTTCTCCCCAAAATTGTGTGTATTGATACCGTTTATTCAGTTCTATCTTTATTATCTTTTTTTCTTCGTTATTTATCAGTCCCCATACGAAAACGCGCTCGTCTCCGCGCTGGCCATTCTTTCATTCTTACAACCTCGGGTTTCGGCCTTCGATTAACCATCGCGATTGTATATCGCTGTCCCGACTCGACAAAAACCCGATAATTCTTTTTTAATTCCGATTTCGCCCTAACCACAATCGCAAACATGGCGAATCTTTACTTCACGCATTCTAGCGCTCCGCTCAAGACGGTGCAAGAAATCCAGTTTGGTATTTTGCCGCCTGATGAGATTAAGAACATGAGTGTCTGCCATATTTTATACCCCGAGACTATGGACGAGATGCGTTTGAAGCCTCGTGAAGGTGGCTTGAACGACCCTCTTCTCGGCTCAATCGACCGTCAGTTCAAGTGCAAAACATGTGGTCAGTCTATGGGCGAATGCCCTGGCCACTTTGGCCACATTGAGCTCGCAAAGCCGGTGTACCATCCTGGTTTCATCAAAAAAGTCAAAAAGGTGTTGGAGATTGTCTGCCATAACTGCAGCAAGGTGAAGGCCGACAGAGTTAGTCTCTCGCAACTTCTCGCATTGTTTTTTTCTTCGGGCTACTTGACTTGGGCCGTATGCTAACAAACTGGAATAGAGCGACCCTGATTTCGTCAGAGCTGTCGGCACCCGTGAGCCAAAGGCCCGCTTCCATCGTGTTTGGGAAATCTGCAAGAAAAAGAGAATTTGCGACAATTCGGATCATGAGGCCTCGGCAGCTGACGATACCTTCCTGCCTGCGGGTAAAACCAAGGCTCCAATCAACCACGGTGGCTGTGGTAACTATGCTCCCGAGGTTCGCCACCAGGGGCTCACCATCAGTGCCAAAGCTGAAAACAACAACGAGGAGGGTGGAGGTCCTCGGAAAAAGGACCTGGTTCCTATTACTGCTGAACAGGCCATGAACATCATGCGTCGCATTTCAGACGAGGATCTCCGTGATATGGGACTTAACATTGACTACGCGCGTCCTGAGTGGATGGTGGTCACAGTTCTTCCTGTCCCGCCTCCTCCTGTCAGACCCAGTGTTTCCATGGACGGTACTGGTACCGGCATGCGGAATGAGGATGATTTGACTTACAAGCTCGGTGACATTATCCGCGCCAACTCGAACGTAAAGCAAGCTATGCGTGAAGGGTCCCCTATGCACATCCAGCGTGATTTCACGGAACTTCTCCAGTACCACGTTGCCACTTACATGGACAACGACATAGCTGGCCAGCCTCGTGCTTTGCAAAAGAGTGGTCGTCCTGTCAAGGCTATTCGTGGGCGTTTGAAGGGCAAGGAAGGACGTCTTCGTGGAAACCTGATGGGTAAACGTGTCGACTTTTCTGCCCGTACGGTCATTACGGGCGACGCCAACCTTTCCCTGGATGAAGTCGGTGTTCCTCGCAGTATTGCGCGTACCTTGACCTACCCCGAAACTGTCACACCCTACAATATCAGCAAGCTGCATGAGCTGGTAGAGAACGGCCCAAACGAGCATCCTGGTGCCAAATATGTCATCAGATCAGATGGCACGCGCATTGACTTGCGCCATCACAAGCGCGCTGGCCAGATCTCTCTTGAGTATGGCTGGAAGGTTGAGCGTCATTTGATGACTGGCGATTATATTGTTTTCAACCGTCAACCGTCGCTGCACAAGGAATCTATGATGGGTCATCGTGTCCGCGTAATGCCTTACTCTACTTTCCGTCTTAACCTGTCGGTAACTTCACCATACAACGCTGATTTTGATGGTGATGAGATGAACCTTCACGTACCTCAAAGCGAAGAGACACGCGCTGAGATCAAAGAGCTCTGCATGGTCCCTCTCAATATCGTTTCCCCGCAAAGAAATGGCCCTTTGATGGGCATTGTGCAGGATTCTTTGGCTGGTGTTTATAAAATGTGCCGTCGCGACACTTTCCTCAACAAGGAGCAGATAATGAATTGCCTCCTTTGGGTCCCTGGCTGGGATGGAATCATTCCACAACCTGCTATTATTAAACCCCGTCCACGCTGGACTGGTAAGCAGCTGATCAGCATGATCATTCCGTCTGCAATCAGCTTATGGACAAAACCTGATAATGGCCAACACAACCCTCTTGTTGATGATGGTGTTTTGGTTCAAAGTGGCGAGCTGCTCTACGGCCTATTGACCAAGAAGACTGTTGGTGCCTCCAGTGGTGGTATTGTCCACCTTGCTTATAACGAGCTTGGCCCTGGTGGTGCAATGGCGTTCCTAGTCGGTGTGCAACAAGTTGTTAGCTACTGGCTTCTGCAAAACGGTCATAGTATTGGTATCGGTGATACTATCCCCGACAAAGTCACCATCGAAAAAGTTCAAAAGCACATCAACGAAGCCAAGGATCAGGTCGAGGATCTGACCAACCAAGCCACAAGTAACAAGCTGGAGGCCTTGCCTGGTATGAATGTTCGTGAGACCTTTGAAAACAAGGTTTCTATGGCTCTGAACAAAGCTCGTGATGATGCCGGTAAAACTACACAGGCATCACTCAAGGATCTCAACAACGCTGTCACCATGTCTGCTTCCGGTTCCAAAGGTTCAACTATCAACATTTCGCAGATGACGGCTCTGGTGGGTCAGCAAATTGTTGAAGGAAAGCGTATTCCTTTTGGGTTCAAATACCGGACTCTACCTCATTTTACCAAGGATGATTATTCGCCCGAAGCTCGTGGATTTGTTGAGAACTCGTACTTGCGTGGCCTTACTCCTAGCGAATTCTTTTTCCATGCCATGGCTGGTCGTGAAGGTCTGATTGACACTGCTGTGAAGACAGCTGAAACTGGTTACATCCAACGTCGTTTGGTCAAGGCTTTGGAGGATGTTAGCGCCAAGTATGACGGTACTGTGCGTAACTCTCTTGGCGATATCGTCCAGTTCCTCTACGGTGAAGATGGATTAGACGGCATTCACATTGAGAAGCAACGCATGGACCATGTCAATGTCGGGCATACAGCCTTTGACAAATTATTCCGAGTTAACGTCATGTCAAATGACGCTACCGAAAACGCCAAGATTGTTGAGTCTCTAGAGTATGGCAGAGAGCTTTTAGGTGACCCTGAGGTTCAAAACCTGCTCGACGAGGAGATTGAAGCTCTTAAAAATGACCGTGCCTTGGTGCGCTCCGTGAACGTCAAGGGGGAGGACTCACTGCAGCTGCCTCTTAACGTTGTCCGTATCATTGATATGGCAGCTAGCCAATTCCACATTACCGCGTCCAACCGCAGCGATCTTCGCCCTGAGGACGTCGTCCCTGCGGTCCGTGACATGCTCAACCGAATGTCTATAGTCCGTGGAGGCGACCCAATTTCTCAGGAAGCGGACCGCAACGCTACCATTCTGTTCAAGGCCCAGCTCCGCTCTCGCCTCTCCTTCAAGCGCGTCGCGATGGACAAGCGCCTGAACAAGCTGGCATTTGCCCATATTCTTGGCGACCTACAGACCCGCTGGGACAAGGCATTCATCAACCCCGGAGAGATGGTGGGTGTGCTTGCTGCTCAGTCGATTGGTGAACCTGCTACTCAGATGACCCTAAATACGTTCCATTTCGCTGGTGTGTCCTCCAAGAACGTCACACTTGGTGTGCCTCGTTTGAAGGAAATTCTTAACTTGGCCACGAACATCAAGACCCCCTCGATGCAGGTATTCCTGGACAGCCCTAATGCTAGCCAAGAACAAGCGAAAAGTCTCCGTAGCATTGTTGAGTACACGAATCTGCGCTCTGTCACCGCCATGACTGAAATTTACTATGACCCTGTTGTTACCAGCACGACCATTCCAGCCGACATGGATATGATCGAGTCGTTTTTCCTTATACCTGATGACAGCGATCATTCTACCGGTCGGCAGTCCAGATGGCTGCTACGTATCACCCTTGACCGCCAGAAGATGCTGGATAAAGGGCTGAAGATTGAGGATGTTGGAAACAGAATCAAGTCAGAGTATCCCAACGACTTGGCCGTCGTCTTCAGCGACAACAATGCTGAAGACCAGGTCATTCGCATTCGCTCGATCAAGGATGAGGCGGACAAGGAAGAAGATGATGGCAGTGCCATTGAGGACGACGTTATGCTCAAGCGTCTAGAGGCCCATTTGCTGGACTCGCTTACCTTGCGAGGTGTCCCTGGCATTGAGAAAGCTTTCCTGACTAAGGGTACCATTCTTGTTGAAGACAACAAGGGTGCTCTGATTGCTTCCAAGTCGGACCCTATCTGTGCTGAGTGGTACCTGGATACCTCGGGATCCGCACTGCGCGAGGTTCTAGTTGTGGATGGTATTGATACTCAGCGTACTTACACCAATTCGATCTGGCAGGTCTTTGAGGTATTTGGCATTGAAGCGGCGCGCTCAGCTCTTTGCCGTGAGTTGACTAACGTGCTGGCTTTTGACGGTTCCTATGTCAACCATCGTCACATCGCTTTGCTAGTCGATGTTATGACATACCGTGGTACAATTGCTGCTGTTACCCGTCATGGCATCAACCGTGCTGACACTGGTGCTCTCATGCGTTGTTCGTTCGAGGAGACAGTAGAAATTCTTTTGGATGCCGCTTCTAGCGGAGAGCTTGACGATTGCCGCGGTATCTCTGAAAACGTCATGTTGGGCCAGCTTGCTCCCATGGGAACTGGCGCTTTTGAGGTGCAGCTAGATCTAAAGATGCTGCAGACTGTCATTTCTGATAACAATCGTATGGGTGTCATGGCTGGTATGCCTACCTCGAATGACTCATTAGACGGTGCTGCTACTCCCTACGATTCGGGGTCGCCCATGAGAGACAGTGGCTACACGAGTGTAGGCGCTGACATGGGCAACTTTTCGCCTATTGTTGCTGCGGGCAATGAGTCCCCGGCCGGCTTGGGTACTGAGTACGGTGGTCCCAGTGGTTACCGCTCTGGTATGCAGAGCCCTGGCTTTTCTGGAATGTCGCCGAACCCCTACTCGACATCGCCAACCTCGCCCCTCAATGCCATGTACTCCCCTACATCACCTAGTGGATCGTACTCGCCTACCTCTCCCATGTCGTCGATGGCTGGTCGCTACAGCACCTCGCCTTCATTCAGCCCTTCATCGCCTTCGTTCTCCCCAACATCGCCTATGATGCGGCCCACGAGTCCTGCCAGTCCCAACTACAGTCCGACATCGCCGAGCTATTCCCCGACTTCTCCTGCCGCACGCCATTACTCACCGACATCGCCCCAGTTTAACTCACCCACTTCTCCTAATTACTCGCCTGCGTCGCCAAACTACAGTCCTGCCTCTCCTAACCTGCATGGTCCTGGCGCGACCTCTCCTTCTTACTCGCCCGCATCGCCGACGTGGTCGCCTACCTCGCCGCAGGCATACTCTCCTACTAGCCCGACTTTCCAGCGTAGCCCCGGCGTACAAGGCTCGCCTACAAGTCCTAGTTATTCGCCGACATCACCTCAGTGGTCCCCTAGAACGCCCGGTCACCCTGGTCAGGGCTCTGGTTCTGGTGGTAACCAATAGTGAGTTCCATTCATGCCTTTGGCTGATGCTTTCATTGGAGATGAACGGCCGATGGGCTAACCAACAAAAAAATTACCCTCCTTGCAGAATTACATATCTGCAATATCTTACCATTTTGATGGTGGATTGGACATGTAATATGACGCGACGCCGGCTGTCGTAAATCCTTTTTTTTATTTTTCCATTACCAAACGTGTTTTTCATTGCATTTACGTTGGCTTCCTTTCTACTTTTGCTGCTCTTTTTCTTCGTTGTTTTCGTTTCTGTTGTTATTTCCCGTTTTATTTCAAAGGCCTTACGTAGCCTTGTGTTTGTCCTTCTGTATCGTTTTTCCCACTACGGTTTATTTATCCCTTCTTCTTCTTCTTTTTTTTTGGCGTGATGCGATGGTTGTTATATTTTCTTTTTTCTTCAACTTCGACTTTTTTTTTCCGTCCTTTTCACGCACTTTATGTTATAGACTCTTTTAAATTCAGAGAGCACTTTTTTTCAAAGAAATATAGCAAGGTTTTAGACCTTTTGTGACATGGTGAGTAAATTGTAGTGTTCCTTTCTGCCTTACGCATAGACCGCCCATGCCAACCAGATGTGTGTGCTTGGATTTCATACAATTTAACCACACAATAACCTATAAGTTCAGGTTGTCTGGAGATTGCGAGATAGTAGCAAGGCGTGCTTGCCATTGGATGGATGGGGCTACGTGACGGTCGTAGGCTTTTTATTATTATGTATTTTTATTTTATGTTGACGAAATCGATGAATACGAGGACAGTGCAAGAAAGTAAGTAACTGGAAGGAGAACCATGACAAATTAGAACTGCATAAACGAAAAAGGAGCATACAATACGTCCCTGCAAAGAACAGAAAAGAAAGGGTTGTGATTTTTTTTCTTTTTTTGTTTGTTCTGTTAGTTTGTCCGGCGGCAAGCAAGGACAATGAAATCCTACGGACATTGAAACTTGGCAAAAGACTAGTGAAGTTGAGGGGAAAGAAGAGAAGAGATAGTGGGTTGGAGAACAGCGGGGAAGAGGGGAGAGGGAAGGAAGGGGAGTGACCGACTCTGCTTCCTTGAGTATATTGTGAGGATATTAGGAAAGCGCACTTTGCCCCGTCGCTGGCAAGGAGTTAGATGCAAACGGCGGGCTTTTGGCCCTGACTGCAAAGGTAATAAAAACAAAAGGCCTAGCCAGTTGACACGCAAATCCACCAGATCCTGGATAGTTGGCTCTTGCTTCGTGCGGGCTGATAGTGGCGGTTTGTCATGCGTCCAGATGAGAAAAGGAGGAAATAGGTGAGGGTTTGTACGCACATTAGAGGCTTACTTGTGTATCTGGATGTATAATTGTATGCATGTATACACACATACATATACCTGTGCGCATTGTACACTGTACAGTATGTATGCAGCATGGTGCAGTGTGCAGTGTGCAGTGTGTAGTGTAGTGTATAGTACATATGTAGTGTGCAGCGTTTTGGTCGCATCTAGGTTATTTCCTTCTGCTTCGGAGCCCCGCTTATTGTTCCTCGAGATCCCTTGTCGTTAGAGTTGCAATTGCCCTCAATTTGCTGTCTACGTACTTTTCCATTTTTCGACAAATCAGCGTTGCGGAAAGGCGCAAGGCGCTGCCCTCTTGGACGAATCACAGAGAGCGAGATTGCATGTTGAGATAAGTCACATATGCACGTCTAGATAAGCATGGGCAGAGGGTGAGAAGGGGGCAAGGAGAAAGAGGAGGCGAGGAGAGGAGAGGGGAGGAGAGGAGAGGAGAGGAGAGGAGAGGGGGTAGAAGGCACAGGAAGGCAGGACGGGGAGCGACAACAGAAGGACGAAGGAGTGCACATAATACTTTTTTCTTTCTATTTCCCATCTTTCAATTCAATCTCGGTCTCTATCGGCTTGGAATGGGTCAAATTATTTCCCTGTGCATTGGAAGACAAGAAACAAAAAGAAAGAAAAGAAAAGAAAATTAATGTCACAACCCGGTCTATCTCCCGGCCTTAACAGGAACAAAGACCTCTTGGTTCCTTCTTCTAGAGTAAGCGGAAACAACAACGGGCCTCAGTTCGCGGCTGTCCCTTCTTGCCAACAGGGAACATCAGCTTTGACCGAGGTAGTAGGGCTAGGATGGGATGACTGATCTAGAACCAACAACACAAAGAGGGGCGCAAAAGGACCCCCTCCCCGTAGACGCGAAACAGCGAGCTCAAAGACATCGCTGCTGCTGCCCAGACGGCCGACTGCAACAATGATCAGATTTGCATACGTAGGCGTAGCCCTTTAACGAGCCACGTCAAAAAAACTCGCCGGCCGTTGCTACCCCCGCTCCAAATGGAATCAGCATGAAAAAGGTGTTGGTGTGCAGGTGTTGTGCTGTCCAGGTTTGCCTACTTGGGCCAATAGGGCAATAAGGCATAATCCTGTGTTACATTGGAGGTCACAGCTTGCGTGACCCCGCGTGACATTTTTCTTGTTTCTCCTCAAAAGGGCTTTTTTGTTGGCTGACGGCCTTTTTGATTTTTATTTTCACATGTGTAGTGTCCCGTTGGTAAATGTGACAAGGCTTTGTTGGTTTCATCTCTTCTTTGTGATTTGTTATTGGCTGCGATACAAACCACTACATCATGGCTTATCTACACGGCTCTTTCTTTTCGTACAACGCTACCCTATTAAATACAGACAGTGGCAATACGATCGAGTATAAAGACCCCGAGGTTCTTGGTTCTTGCCTCTTATAAGCCTTGCTCGCTTCTTATCTATAGCAGCGTACCAACAACACTAGTTAATGGAATCGAGATGGAATCAAGATCACCTATTCTTGACGCTCCAAGTTTTATCCCCATCCCTTTTGGGTAACGCTGCGCTCTAGGGTATATCACAGGTCCGATATAGGGGTTAGTCCAGCTTTGCTTTCCCTTGCTAGCTAGCCCTTTTACTTCAGGCTCGGACAAGCCCAGGCCATGAGCAACGCTACGGGAAACAACGACACATCCGTCATCAGCTAGAATCACGTGATATAAAGCATGACAGCATCTGTATGCGGGCGAGTAGCATTCCCGATCCAGATTGGACGGACGATGGATTAAGATGAGCTTCTTTATTTTTTGATGTTTGTCATCGTGGTGGGTGACAGGTAGCAACACAGACACACTGACCCTGTCTTTTTACTCCTTTGGGCTTGGCCCATGGATTGTTTGCGACGAACCTAAGAAGAGCGAATGCCGGTGTTTTCGAAGCGGATCAGAGTCGCGGGAGACAGAGGGAAAGGGGCTCGCTTTACCATTTTGCTTATGCATATGTATACATACGCACCAGTGTACATGTGTGCGTGCACAAATATATGCAAGAGGCAGTACAGATAGAGAGGGAGAGGATTGGAACGGGGTAGAGCACATGGGGCTGACATCTGGCTATAGACTATAGTAGGAACTACAGGATCAAGAGGGATATGATGGATGAGGTAAGATTAAGCGGCTTTTGATTGTAGCCCACTTTGGCGTGTTTTGCATAGGAAGCTGCATCGGTCGAAGAGCGACAAAAGAGTGGACTCAACATTTGCAGCTGAGTTCGCACCGGCTGTAACAAGCTCGCAACGGGGTGCAAATGGAAGCAGCACTAGCATGTTCTAGATTGCAATTAAAGCTAGCTAGGGCAAGTCCATTGACGGGAGACGGTTTCTAATGAAAAGCTGTCAGGACAAAACGCCGCAATATATCCGACTGGTCACATTTTGTTCTTTTCGTCTGACACAGGGAACAAGAAGCCCTTTCCTTTTTGCCTGTTAGTGGATAGTGGAGTCGGATGGAAGCGCGGAATTCGCACGACAGAGCCAAAAGTGACGAGAAACAAGGGATATGCACGCTAGGAAGAAAAGAGAGAGGAGAGGAGGAGGGGGGGGGGGCAGGCTCATCAAACTATCGCACTATCTGTTGGGCCGTTCAAGCAATAAGCTTTTGAGCAAGGCTGAGTCCGACTGAGAAAGAGGGGTAAGCTTTCTTAATGATGTACAATATATGCAAGGTGAGAGAAGAACGAGAGCGCGGGAGGCAGTTGGCTTAGTATGGCCAAGGTATGTTTTAGTTCTAGTTTTAGTTCTTTTTTTTTGGACGTGATTGACTAGATACGCCCTCGCTGCCTAAGCTATATTGTGTTATTTAGGAAGGCCGTGTACCATGTAGCACGCCAGTGATGTGCAATGAGAGCTGGACGAGAATATAGAGGGAAAATAAAAGAATACAAAATGAAAGAATAAAAAATAGTGGAAAGGGG